>ML835684.1:48105-81857 GCA_009831015.1 Picea engelmannii | reverse complement strand
AAATATGTTTTACTTTTCATAAGAGAAAATCAGTCTGATGATGAGTTAATAAGAGTAAATACATCCCTAGAGGGGTGTACTAAAGAGCATAAACATCAGTTGGAGGATTTTCTATAGGCATACCTAGGAGTGTTCTAGGAGCCTAAAGGGAAACCACCTAATAGGGAAGTGGAGCATGAAATATAGTTATTCCCAAATATTGGGCTATATAGATAGTCCATTCTAAAAGAAAATGAAGGGAATACGTAGTTGCAATGGTTGCTAGAGTAGGGAGTGATTCGATCAAGCACCTCACCTTGTGGGTCACCTATAATTATACTACCCAGGAAGGATAGGACTCAGAGGATGTGTATTAATTAAAAATATTTTAAAAATATTACACTCAGAATCGGTACAATCTACCTAGGATTGACAATTTGTAAAACCAGTTGTGTAACATCCCCATTTTCAAACCCCAAAATAGCGATGTATATTGTAAGTGTGATGTATGTCTAAGGGCCAAGCAATGTAATATGTAAATGAGGTATATTGAATATAATAAATAAAATGTATCTCCAATTGTTTATGGATGTAGATGGATATTTGGGGGCTTGGTTTTCTCAAGAGAGAGAAGGGGTCCAAGGGGGAGAGTTTACACATGTCTATTAAACCCAAACCCTTTTATTTCTAAATTATCCTTACTATGAACCTTTTTGTTTTACGGTTGATTATATGTTTTATAGCATCAATTTCCACCACCGAAGCATTCATTCTCTTATTGGCTTAGTCCTTAACATATTTAAAGATAACTCTTCCCCATACCTCCTTGATACCTTCTGGAAAAAAAAAATTAAGATGCATGTTCCCTCATAGTTATCCATCACATGTATACGCTTGCTACTCAAGGGACAGTCATGTACATGATAATAAATTCCAAAAAAATATAATTATTCCTAATTAAATGTTGAGTTACGGGTTTGGTTAGTTTCCTAAATCCTTTCACCTATACTCAACCATATCTAACCAACTAGAGACCGCATAAAAGAGACATTTTTTCCAAGGAAAAAAATGATACTTTGCACATCATAGAAAACACTTATTTGGCTATACTCGCCAGTTTGTAAGCACATACATATATGTGTTGTTGCGGGGTTTTTTGACCTATAAACCCTTGTTTCTAGCCTCCTTCTTATCACCAACCTATATAATCAAGAGCCTCCCATATATTCTCTTTGGATCTGTGGTGAATTCAAAGTCAAAACCATTCCTTATAGCAGGAGTTGGGGTGGAGGGAACCAGAGTCTCTTTCGACAAGGCAGTGCCACACCGAACATGTATAATCTGTAACTATATAATTGTTGTTTATAAATATAAACTCATTCCTTCAAAGTGTATTGCATTGGTAATGTTTAAATTCACAATTATTTCCTATATGCTTCAAAGAATAATAATTTTTTTTATCATTTCATTATTGTTCATTGGACTAATGGGTAGTTATTAGTATAACTACCTCTCTGTATAGGTTTTCATGTTCAAGGTTCTTGCAGGTTACAGAGGAACTATTGGAAAAGTGTGAGGAGATTCTGACAATCAGGGAAGACAACAACCGTAGGACTCCTAGTGAGTTAACCTTCTTTCTCCTCTCAATAGTTAGTTATTTTCTTTGAATTTGGTTATGATATCTTTGCTTAGTATTATCTATGGAATTTGTTTTCTATACGATCATTGGTTTGTTGTAGTAAGCCCACTATTGTAGGGGATTGTTTCCCCGAAAGTAGAATTGGCGACCATACTTGGGATTTTTCCCTAGTGGGCCTGTTTTGGGCTATGTTGTTGTGTTTTCTTGGTTTATTTCCTTTTCTTTTGTTTCAGAATGTTGTTTGATAGTTATTTTAGTAACTTACAATTATTAGAGTCTTTTATTTTTTCACTTGAGCCATTTATGTTTCCCTTTTTCCTATCTTTTTTAGATTTCTAGGGTATATATGTGCCCTATGATTATCACACTCACGTACATATACACACCAACCAGTTTAGAGAGTCATGTATACGTGGGATGCCTTTTGCACAGGCACATACATCTCCTCAGGAAGGATTTTTTTCATATCTTTTATGGTCTGAGTGTGTTTGTCCTGGTGTCTAAGGTCTCTTTGGGACTTTAAGACTCTATTTATGAATCCTTGCTAAGTTTTGTAGTAGTTTGTTTGGACTCTTATAAAGAAAATAAAATATTTTTTGTGCATTTCGTTTGTGGATCATTTTCAAGTTTTTGAAGGTAGTTTGAGACGTTACTTTCCAAGATATTTTTTTCTAGAGTACCTTTTATTCTTGTTCTTGGAAAATATTTATAGGTATGGTTTATTTTCGACATTTTTTTTGTTGTTTCTTGTTGGTTTTAAGCAGAAAGTTTGTTTTCCAAATATTTCATGTGTATTTTACCTTTTAAATAAGAAAAGAAAAAACATGTATAGAAAGTATACATTGGTATTTTTTTTAATTCCTTGCCATTGTTTCACTGGAAACAAAAATTTTGTAGTGTGTTTTGTTTTTTTATAGTGCTTGTTAGTTTTCAAATTGCATTTTTCATTCTTGGAAAAGAAAAAAAATGTCCTTTTCATAGTTTTGACGAAAAGAATTCCATAATTTTTCAATTGCATTGCATTTCAAAAACAAATTAGTATCAGTAATTCATTTCATCTTAAATAAAAATTGCATGTCTTCCATATTATAAAAATAAATAGTTTGCTTTTTAATTTTGAAGCATCTTACACTCATGTTTGTAGTGAAGAACAACATTTTGCATTTTTATGTTCTTAAGTGTTTTTTTGTTGAGTCTTTAAAACACCATTTAGTTTCATCTATTACCCCTTATTAGTAAATAAAATCCTCTATAAATGAATGTTTAATTAAAATTAGATATACATTTCATTTTCTAGGGTAAACAAACTAACTTAGGCTAGGGCCTTGGTTTAGGTTGGACAGTTAATTCTCCAAGGCTGGAAAACAACTTAGGAGTTTCAGACAAGGGGTGAAAATCCAAATTTCATATAGGTATAGTTGGGAGCCTCCTCTAACACAAGAGTTAAACATGAGGTTGCATGAAGTAGAGCCAAGGAGATAAACCTCCTAAGCTTGACTAAACATAGTGGAGACATCACATTTTTGGGGTTTCTCCAATTCCTTTACCTCCATCAGAGGAAGTGCTTTCAAGGATTAAAGATTTGCTACCATGCCCATACATTCAATCCCAATTTTTGACTGTACCCCCGAGACACTGACTTCAAGTTGGTATCCTTAGTAGTCATTCCTAGGAATCTCAAAGGTGACTATGGGGGTTTTCCGTGGTACTTGAAGTAGACGTCATATCACACTTTTCAATACCTTTGGAGGGTGCCCCGCGAAGTGTGGGTACTTGCACTAGGAAGGGATGGTTAATGGAGTTAGGGGTAACAATTTATCACTCCTTCGTTCGTTGGTTCACAAGAATTAATCAAACCATACCTTCATTTGAAAGGTCCATACCTGACTTCATTACTACCATAGTGTCAGGACCTAATCCACCTGATTCAAAGTATTAGTGAAGTTATTTGTGATCATTGTTTCCCTTAGGATTTTTATAGTGGTGTGCTCTGCAATTGTAGATGACCTAGGTAAGTGTACTGGTGGTTACCTTGAGCTTATATATTAAAATGGTTGATCAACCACCTCATCGGTCTACGAGAATTTAGGGTCCTTCGCATGTCGAAGTGAATTATTCCCCACCTCCTTTGAGGCATTGACTTGATCAAACCGTTGATTTTGTACTAACTATTCCCATTGAAATCGCAGAGATAGAGCCTACAGAAACTAACGCTTCTACGTAGGAGGTTACACTCATATAGGATCTCGAAGTCTAAGGTTTCATTTGTCCATAAAATCCTTCATTGATCGGATTCTATGATCTAATTGTCTCACTAATTCCATCTCCTGGGTCGGACTTCACTGACAATCAGCCTCTTTGGTGGGCCATCATGGATGACACTTTAGATGTTTTTGGGTCGAAGGCCCCTGCAACCCCCATGTTGAAAAAAGTGTCAAGAGGAATCCTATTGTTGATATTATCATAGATGTGGGAGGTATTAACCTCCACGTGTAACCTTTGACAAGACTAGAATATTCTAGGAAGCAAGAGAAACCCTAAAATGTTGGATAATAACCCTAGAAAACAAATCGGCTCAAGAGAATATTTAATATTGAGTTATTAGCCTCCAGAAAGAGAAGTAGGCTTAGTCAAGTGAGATAGAGCAGTATAAATAGAGGGCGCTAGAGCTTATTTGTCACACTCACTCTCACAACTTCATAAGGACTAGTGGTGCACAAGTTTGGAGAGGGAGTGCAGATATAGTTGTTGCAACTAGGATTTTAGCATTTGGTTTGACTTTCTCTTGGTTATCGTTTGGAATTTTTTCTTGGTATTTGGTTATTATTTCTTGGTGTGCTAGTCTTGGAGAAAGGTTTGATACCTTGGTTGGAAATTGGTTTGCTTCCATAATTTTTCTATCTATCAAGGCTAAGGTGCTAAGGGGTGGCCTTTGTGCCTATGGTTGGATGACAATATTTCTATATTGTCTATGGAAAAATGAGAACATCTCTTTATTTCTAACAGTTTATGGTCCCACACTATATTCATATAGTCTAACCCTTGGAAGATATATTGGGAAGTTATTTGTTAAGCTCGATGTGGCACCGGTTATAGCTATAGCTAGGTTTTCTAAATATGCAGCTACAAGAAACCCTAACCCTTATGTTTGGGAACTTATGATGAAACGTTTGACCTAATTCATTGAAATCCTAGTGCTCCCTGGCCTGGTGCACTTCCTGGTACTCTCAGCTAGAAAAATGCTAGGTTTGAATTTTTGGTCAAATTCAATGTTGGACTGGTCAAAGTCAATGTTTGACTTCTGGTCAAATTGATTTTGTAGTCAAAGTTGAAATTTTAGAGTTTCTATCTTGTTCTAATCATTGAATCTTGTGATTGAGTTTCTAATCTCTTCTTTTCAAGATGGTATCTAGTTTTATATTAGAAAACAAGTTGGACGATGCTACAAGACTTCAAAGGTATGCACTTGTATATGTTATCCAAGTTATATCATCTAGAAAATTGTGAGTGTGTTTGTAGGAAAAGTATTATAGACCTTTTCCAAGCTATAATATTGGATTCAGTTTATTCAGAGGAAAAAGCACACCCTCCATAACAGTTGAGGCTTCATGTTCCGGGTTTGATTAAATTGTTAAGCTTCAAATTTATGTATATCAAGGGTGATAGTTCTTTCATTACAAATTGTGAAAGTAGTATTTGAAAGATTATATTATTTCTAGGTGTAATGAATACTATTGATATATATTCTTATTGTACATGTTCGCAAGTTGAACTAACATCTCCTCTAGATAGATATTTCTTGTTTTCTCTTGTTGTTCTTGTTCCGGGAAGGTACCCTTGTGAAATATTTTTGATGAACAATCCTTGCGGAAGTTGTAATAGAATAATTTTATAAGGATGACACAACTTCCATATGGGAAGCAATCAAAACAGATAGAAATAAACTTAAAGATACTTAGAGGAGTCAGACTCAAAGGAAGTCATAAATCAAAAGGAAATTACAACAGGCTTGTGACACTTTGTAGAAAGCAAATACAGATGCAATAGACAGAAGCATGAACTCTCTCAGATGGAGGGAGATGATCACATAATTCCAAAAGAAGAGCATGCATATTGCCCATTCAGGCATGAGTCCAGGATTAGGAGGGAGCTAATCCCCAACGATATGATCCATTGAAGAAGAATCTGTAAATACTATGAAGTATCCATCAATGTTCTTCATTGGAAATAACAGCCATGATAAACAGCATGTGTTCAGTTTGACTCTAGAAGAAGTCTTCTTCTAAAAGAAGCCTTGAATATCCTTGGTTGTCCATCTACATTTATGTTCCTATGATAGAAGGTTGGAGCCTTCAAGAAATAAGAGCATGTAATCTATAGAAGATTCCATTGACTCCAACATTGAAGAGAAACATGAGGAAGAAAATGAAGATTCCAAGAAAGAAAGAAAAGTCAGAACAACCAATCAAACTAGTTTGATCGCACTAGAGGAAGTCAAGTAGAAGGAATGGAAGGAAGTTGTGATGAAGAAAAATGTATGTGAGAAATTGTGAAAAATAATTAAGCATTGATAGATACAAGGTGAGACTCAAGGCTAGAGGGTTCTCCTAGTAGGAGGGAGAAGACTATGATGGCAGCTTGTTCTAGTAACCAGATATACCTCTACCTAAGCCATCATATCTCTTGTAGTATCCATGGGTTGGATTTTACATCAGATGAATGTAAAGAATGTTCTTCTCAATGGAGTAATTTAAGAAGAAGCATATGTAGAGCAACCTCAAGGTTTTGAGGTATAACAGAAAGAGACCCTTGTATGCATATGGAAGAAGACCTTGTATGGATTCAAGAAAACTTGGTGCAGAGCCTCTCATCTACCAAAAGCGTGGTAAAAAATTCCTATGATAGAAGAAGTATATTTAAATGGTTCTTCAAAAGTTCGATATGATGGATTGCAAATCCATGGAAAACTCCCATGATGGCAGATCTGAAGAAGTTGAGAGACTCTGATCTAGTAGACTTGTCTCTGTATTAAAAATTGATTGGATCGTTAATGTATTTGGAGAATACTCAGCTGAATATTTATTTTGTCTGATGTTTAAGTTATTATATACAACTGCATGGATTTATCGATTCAGATTGGGCAGGAAGTGCAGATGATAGAAGAAGTGCTACTTGGATATGTTTCAGTTTGAGATTTTCCACGATGTCGTGGGCTAATAAGAAAGAGAAGTGTGTTACACTCAACATTATAGAAGTAGAGTATATTGCAGCTTGTGATGCTTGTACAAAAGCAATGTGGCTTCGTAAGTTGGTTTCTAGACTATTTGATCAGGTGTTGGATTCGACCGTGATATGTTATGATGATCAGAGATGTGTGAAGATTTCACAGAATCCGATGTTCCATGACATGTCGAAGCACATTGAGATCAAGCATTATTTTCTCCATGATAAATTCCAGAGGTGAGAATTGGTTCTCCAGCATATCTCCACAAATAAGCAAATAGCAGATATTTTGGTAAAGCCTTTGTCCAAGATGAAAAGTTTGTGTACTTAAGGTACAAGTTGGGGCTCATGGAGACGAATTCCTTAATGAAAAATGAAGTGAATACTCCTAGGTTGGGAGGGAGCACCAATATGTTATTGATCTATGGACATTCATTTTCTAGTTCGGAAAATGGTGCAGGATGGGAAGTTCCTTTCCAGTCCATAAAGTGGTTCAAGATTTCTGACAGACAATCATTCCAGTTCGTAAAATGGTCTAGATCGGACAGTCATTTTCGTAATGAAAATGGTATGCTAGATTATTGATGTACCATAGATAGCAATTCCCCTTGTGACTAGTGTGGGGGAATGGTCTAGGATAGTCATGCTTCTTGGCAGTCACTTTGATTAGTGGTCAAGTAGAATGTTCTGCCTCATCGGACAGTCATTCTTTCGAAGTTCATAGTTGTGAGAAATTTTGAAGAATGGTTTGTTTTGGAGGTTGGTGCAGGATAGGTATTTCCATATGAAATGGTTCGGACATTTATTCCCTAGGGCGAACTCATTCTCTCCATGTTTCACTGTGATTAATGTCGGAGAAATGGCCTAGTTAGGTGAATGGTCCAGGTTCAGCAATCAGGGACAAGCATTCCCTAGGGCACACTCATTCTCTCAAGGTTGCACTATGATTAGTGTCGGAGGAATGGCCCAGTTAGGTGAATGCTACAGGCTCATAAATCAGGGATATTTATTCTTTTATTCTTGGGAATAATAGTACAGATAGCCCATGGATGATGTTTTGAGTTATGAGGGCATATTCTCTTCCATATCTCACAGATGTGAGTGGAAGAATGGCCTAGATGACTTAGTTTGTATCATGATATTGTTGATATCAAATGATATGATTGTTGTGGAGACTGTATGTCTCTAGACAGTAGTTGTATGCTATTTTGGTGGATGTGATCCACTGATAGTGACTATGTATCATTGGTGAGTAGTCGTGTGCTACTAGGAGTGGTTGTATACCATTGGGTAGTAGTTGTGTACTACTATGGATACACACAGATGTTCTCTATTGGATGGAATTTTTATGATTTCCATGGAGACTATCACTAGTGTTGGAGATGATTTCCAGCTAGATGGATAGTCAGTGTGTTGATGGTCGATGGACATTCTCCAAGTGGAGAATGGTCCATGCAGAAACTATTGTTGGTGAACAGACATTTTCCTTGAGTTCACAATAGTGGTGAGAGGGAAAATGGTCCAGGATATTCATTCTTATAGGACATATTTTTCAGATTAGAAGAATAGTCCTTGTATCCCATGGCATGGATTCCAGCATATGTTGGAACATTTATTCTTCTAGGACATATGTCCAGATTAGAAGAATGGCTCTTGTATCACTTTGTTGAGTGAGTGACTTATCCATCATCATGCTTGATTACTCATATGGAGTATGCCTTCAAGAGATGATGTAGTTGATGGCATCAGATGATATTGGTAGTGATGATGTTGCTCGTCAGTTGATCTACGTGATCATGAGATAGCATGTGTGGCTATGATGATGTTATTGATTGAATGGTCTATTTGTGCTCAAGACCATTACCTTTAATACCTCCCTAGCTAGGAGGGAGTGTTGATATTATGGTAGTTATGGGAGGTATTAACCTCCATGTGTAAACTTTGACAAGACTGGAATATTCTAGGAAGTAAGAGAAACCCTAAAACGTTGGATAATAACCCTAGAAGACAACTCATCTCAAGATAGTATTTAATATTGCGTTATTAGCCTCCAAAAAGAGAATTTGGCCCAGTCAAGTGAGATAGAGCAGTATAAATATAGGGTGCTAGAGCTCATTTGTCACACTCACTCTCACAACTGCATAAGGACTAGTGGTTCGCAAGTCTGGAGAGGGAGTGCAGCTACATCTACTACAACTGGAATTTTTTCTTTTGTTTGGACTTTCTCTTGGTTATGGTTTGGAATTACTTCTTGGTATTTGGTTATTCTTCTTGATGCACTAGCCTTGGAGAAAGGTGCGCTACCTTGGTTGGATATTGGTCTGCTTCCGGAATTATTTTTTTTGTCAAGGTTAAGGTGCTCAGGGTGGCCTTTGTGCTCAGGTTGGGTGACAATATTGCTATATTGTCTATGGAAAAATGACCACATATATTTATTTCTAACACCACACCTACCTCCTTTCATATAAAACCAAACGAATAGTGTGGTTCAATCCACGATAGCCGCATTGATCAACAGCTCTTCATTATTGATAGTTGGGTCCACTTAGTCTTTGAGTGTGGCATTTTCGTCGTCGTTTATATCTAACACTGTATTGTTTGGAATGCCATAAATAAGCATGTAGAATGTGTCGGATGTTTTGCATCCATTTCCACAAAAAAATAATGTTGGTTTAGGGAGCTCTTAGGCTCCCCTCTGATATTTTCCTAGGGGCAGAGGGTGTACCCCTCTGTCATTCCCCTCACTTGAGAGTGTTTTGTTCTTGTTTTTAGATCCTAATCCCTTCATGGGATGGGGTTGTCAAATGGGTTGCAAATTCTAGTCCTTCAGCATGTCTTTGTCTAACTTGTTCATGTTATTTGGTGTCTTTGGGAGAAATCCCTTTCCTATTGTTTGTGGAGCCTAATTATCTTCTTGATTCATAATTTTTTGTTTTCAGTCATTTTTATACCCCATGAAGACTATACACACTGGAATATTGTACACTCCTCCACGCAGGGAGGTTGCAAGAGGGATTTCCCCCCCCTGTGGGGTTTGGGGGGATCATCCCCCTGGTTGGGGGTCTGGGAGCAAGCAGGCCCCTGGAAAGGGTTCAAGGGTGAAGCCCCCAAAGGAAAAACTTCCTTGTAAATGCAAATTGTAATTTCATATTAAATACGGATGGTTCATTATAAGGTCGCATATCTGTTGTAGAAGTTATTTTAGGGTTTTTTCCTTAGAAGGAAACCCTCTTTTATGAGGGAATTTTATTGTGGTTGTGTATCATTACAAATATGGTATTATGAGAGAGGAAACTATGAGAGAAATAAGATGAAATTACAAAAGATGTGTTGTATTTTGTATCCCTCCATTTGCTGGATAATAAAGGGAGGATCTGGCAAATTTCTCTGGTGAATGTAGCCCACACTGGGTGAACCACATATATTTGTGTCTTTATTGTATTGTGTATCTCCTATGTTTTATTTCTGCATTTGTTTTGTTTTGTTGCTATGTGATTCTATTTTTCTAACAACTGGTATCAGAGCGAAAGGTAACTCGTGGGAAAAGAAGGTTCCTAGCTCAAGTGGGAGCAATGGAAGAAGATGGAAAGTTTAGGGTCGAGAAATTTAATGACCAAAACTACAAGTTATGGAATATGTAGATGGAATATTATTTATATCATAACAATATATTCCTATCATTGGGTGATGATGCACCATGAAAAATTGTTGGAATGGGAAAGGTAAAAATAAAGAAAAGGAATGGAAACCAGTGGTTGTTGAAAGAGGGAAGACATGTTCCATATATAAGGAAAATCTAATTTCAACAGGGAAGTTGGAAAGTGAAGGTTGTATATCCATATTTACAGATAAGGTGTGGAAGGTCACCAAAGGATCACTAGTGATAGAAAAAGGAGAGAAGGTAGGTACATTGTATTTGTGTATTGGTAATACTGACTCTTATATCTCTTTAACTTCTACAAGAGTGGATACAAAATTGTGCCATCATAGGCTTGGAAACATGAGTGAGAAGGGGATGCAGATACTTCACAAAAGAAATGTGTTTCCAGATCTTAAACAAATTGATTTGGATTTCTGTGAGCATTGTGTTTATGGAAAACAGAAGAGAGTCAGATTTATCAGAGTCGGAAAAGAAAAGAAGAGTGAAAGGTTAGAGATTCTCCATAAAAATGTATGGGTACCATCTCATGTATCATCTCTTGGTGGCTCTCATTATTATGTTACTTTTATTGATGATGCAACTAGAAAAACTTGGGTTTATTGCATTCGACAAAAAATTGATTTTTTTATACTTTTAAGAAATGGAAAGCTTTGGCTGAGAATGAGACAGGAAAAAGGTTAAAGTGTCTCATATTAGACAATGGGAATGAATATTGCAGTAAGGAGTTTGATGATTATTGTTAATACCATGGGATTTGTAGAGAGAAAACAGTTCCAGAAACACCACAAGAAAATGGTGTGTCAGAAAGGATGATCAGGACAATCATGGAGTGTGCAAGGAGTATGAGATTGCATGATGGGTTTCCCTTACAGTTTTGGGCAAATGTTGTAAATAAGTGTGTTTACTTAATAAAAATAGGACCTTCAAGCTCTTTGAATGGTGGAATTTTGGAGGAGGCATGGACAGGTAAAAAGGTAAACTATTCTTTTTTGAATACTTTCGGTTGTGAAGCATTTTTCCATATTGATAAAGAAAATAGAACAAATCTTGAGGAAAAATCCAAGAAGTATACCTTTATTGGATACGGTGTCAATGATTTTGGTGATCGATTATGGGATTATGAAAATCAAAAAATAATTAAGAGTAGAGATGCCATATTCAATGATAATTTCATGTAAAAAGATTAGTTGCAGGGAAAGATACAGAAAAACTAGAATACACAGTGCTTGATGAGATCACTGAAAAAGAAATTCCAAAGGTACCAGAAAATCAAAATGTACAAAAATAGGAGCAATAGGTACCTCAAACTCCTACAAGTGTTTTTAGAATATATACCGAGTTAAGTAGACCCCCTGAACAATACTCTCATTCATTGTATTATTTAATGTTGATTGATTCTGGTGAACCAGAATGTTATGAAGAGGCAATGCAGGTAGACACTAAAAATAAGTGGGAGAAAGGCATGAAAGAGGAAATGGATTCCTTGTCAAATAAAAAAACTTGGGACTTGGTTCATTTTCCTGCAAGAAAAAGAGAATTTCAGAATAGATGGGTTTATAAGTTGAAGGAAGAAGATGGAGGGAAAAAGAAGTACAAGGATAGACTTGTTGTAAAGGGGTTTGCACAAAAGAAATGTATAGATTTTGATGAAATATTTTATCTTGTTGTTAAAATGACTTAAATTAGGACTATTTTAAGACTTGTGGTAGTAGAATATTTGCATCTTGTTGGATGCAGGCCTAGTCAGGAGAAAAAACTATTTTGGGAAGAGAAGCATGTAAGGAGGACAGGACAGTTGGAAGGAAAAGCAGCACGTGTAAGGGAAGTAGTTGAGGCACGCATGCAAGGAAGACATAATGACGCTAGGGTTGGGGTTTTGTAATGCATTGTAATGGATGATGAGCCAAGAATATAAATAGGTTGTACTTAGAGGAAGAAGAGGGAAGTCGAGAGGTAGCAGAGAGATATAGGAGGGTGTACCGAGGAAGAGAGAATTGTAAGAATTGTACTACTCAGTAAGATAGTGAGCTAGGGAGGTAGTGAGTGACTCGATCCTGAGGGTTAGATCATAGGTTGAGGAGCCTAGTGCAATATAGTCAGCCTCATAAGGATTGAGGAGCCTGTTGAGGAGGGTAAGATCTAAGATTGTAACACGTGCGGTGTGACATATTACTGAACCATAATAAAGATCTTGAGAGCCAGATATTTGTGGATGTAGCCTAGGAGGGGGTGAACCACGGTAACACCTGTTTTGTATGGATGAATGTATGTGTCTTTATTGTTGTTAAATGTTGAATGTTAGATTAATAAACTAAGTAGTTAGATCTGGTATTCCACATGCATGAATAGAATGGTTGCTATAATAATTAGATGTTAGACCAAATGAATAAAGATTACAGAGTGCAACCGCAAATATCCACTCATTCCCAGGTTGCAAACACCTGAGTATTTCAACCACCCATAGAGATATCTTGGGTGAGACTACGCATTACCCTTTGTGTGTTGCATTTCCTTCTAGTCTACCAGAGGGGCTGATAGTTTTAGAGGGATTTTGTTGGGAGCTTATCAAATATGAACCGGGTTCAATCTATGATAGTAAGGAAGGATTAGAATAACCCATAAAGAATCCTAAGAAGAGACTAAAATCCAACAAATGGTTCTATTTTCGGTTGGATAGAACAGGATGGGATTGAGTATATGATATTTGTGGAAGACACGCCAAAAGAATGTCAAACCGAACAATAAGACGTTGAGAGAATGAGAATCTAAAAGGGGATGTTGAGGCCATGGAATCCAATGAAGGCAGAGATATAGAACTGGTTGAAAACAAAGGATCTAGAGTTTGTGCAGAAAGATAACAGAAACCCGAAGTTAACACCGCGCAAATATCTAGACAAGTACGTATTCAGCGACTTGCATGAAGTAATTTTATGTGATTTCCCGCATGTATTGCAGGAGTGGATAAAAAAGTTGAAATAAAACCATCCCACAAATCGGATCATACAACTAGAGAGGAATCCTGAAGAGATCGCGCATTTACAACGAATTGATGATAGGTTTACGCAGGCAGTAGATTTTTGGTTAGACAACATTGTTGCAGGATCTATCACAAAATTTGTAGTAGATACAGCATAGCTGAACAATATTTCTTGAAGGGACCTCGAGGTAGGTATATCATATCGTTATATACTTCTATTAAGATATTACTATATAACAAAGGTGCAATGACAATGGATTCAAACATCTAAACTTCCATGTGTGCATGGGGGAAGGGGGGAAGCACTGACATGAGAAGGAGGAATGGAAGGAGAAAGGGATACAGGAAAGAAGGAGGAGGCCTTGGACCCAATTATGATGGATGACGACCAGATCAAGCGGATCATGGAAACAGCTGAAAAAACGTGCAGTGGAGTTCCCTACCAATATAAGGTGAACACTAATAAGAGAGTCGTAGTCGCGCGAGAAGGCTTGGCAAGTGATGAAGAAGAGGTAGAGGATCTCTGAGTTGTGGAGAAGATTGAGGATATCCTACACGTGACATATGAGAGGAAGACAAAAGGTCCAATATCGGGAATAGAAGGCATCACTCCTATCCATATCAGTGTCAGTGTGGAACCCATAAACCCATGTGCAACCAATACACCAAGAAGAACCCCACCATTTAGACAACCTAATTTTGGAATAAGGAAGATAGCAAGAAGTACATCCACACAAGGAACAACAACTGGGGGAGCTAGTTTAGGAAGCATTAAAATCCTGTTGCCCAAAGTCGTTTGTTCACCCTTCTTACCAAGTCTTCCACCTATTCACCTTTTAATCAACCCACTGGCTGAAATTAGATCAAGACCTCCTTTGTTCCTTACATACCAGACCCAGTCCCTGAGTTAGAGTGATATCTCCTTGAGTCTCTACCCATCTGATCATACCTTAAAAAACTATCGTGACATAAAACTGATGGGTGTCGGGCTCTGCTTCTGCAAGCAATCTAGGAGTGACTTCCGACGCTAACATTTTTGGCGTTGTTGCCGGGGACGAAGTTGAAAATCTTCCCTGGGATTGAACGACATTGACCCTTTGATTCTTAAGGTGCATCGGGTATTAGAGACTTTAAATATTTCTACTGTGCACCTGGCGACTCCATTGTGATGACTCCACTGCGGTGAACCTGTTGGGAAAATTGTGGCTTCCAGCGGTAGACACATGCGGTCCCATCCACAGCTGCCTTTGGCCACGCCTGAAGAAAATCCGGAGGTTATTATTAGAAAAGGGAAGCCCTCTCAAGGAAAAATCTTCGCCACTGAACCAGGTATTTCCCCACCTCCTTCCGTAAAAGCTCCATTTTCTTATTCTCAGCTTCCTAGCCATCCTTTCTTTGAGGTTTCCCGTTTTCTGAATTTCGGGAGTGTTCCTGTTGAGTTTTCTCCTCTTGGTCTGACACCAGAAAGAGAGATCCTTGTCACTCCCCCCTCCCTGGAAGTTGTGCCTCAGCACAGACCTCAGAAGGTTTCACCACCTCTCCTTTTATTGCTACTACTACACAGAGAGAAGCATATGCACATTCAGGTCCCTTACCTCTCTCTCTATTTTCCCCGTTGTCCCCCTCTCCTTCAGGAAACTCTATTACGATATCTCTTGTTCACACTCCTTCTCCTCCAATCTCTCCTCTACCTAATATTCCTATGGCTAGTGCTAATCCCCCTCTGAATAGAATGGATGCCATAGTCGCTGCCAGGTATGCTCCCTTAATCCTGCCTCAACCTATGCATCCTCTCCCTGGTGGAGATTACTTAAAGTATATGCCCAAATTTACTGGGGAAGAAGACGTAACTACAGAAGAGCACCTGGCTGCTTTCTACAGTTATGCAGACAATCTAAACATTGAGAATGAATATTTCTAGATGAGAGTCTTCATCCAGAGTCTGGCTGGCGAGGTGAGGAAGTGGTTTAGAGGATTGGCCCCCGGATCTATTGCTGGGATCGAAGCCCTGGATAGTGCTTTCCTGAGGCAGTGGGGTGATAGGAAAGACTTCATGTATTACATGATAGAGTTCAGGTCTTTGAAGAAAATGGAAGGAGAATCTATCTCTGACTTCTCCAAAAGATTCAATAAGATGTATAACAAAATCCCTGCTGAAATAAACCCTTCAGAAGCCTCAGCCAAGATTTCTTATGCAAGTGTGTTTGGCCCCGATTTCTACCTTTTATTGAGAGAAAGAAGAGCCACCTCCTTAGCTCAAATGCAAGATGCGGCTATAGAAGTGGAATCAAATGTATTAGCAGCTGACAGACTGAGGAACAAGGCTGACGCAGACAGAAGAAAGGGAAAATCCAAAGCCTCAACTTCTGGCCCATCGATGCCCCACCCTCAAGTGGATGAATTGACCAAGATGATGAAGTTTCTGTCTGAAGAGATGGAGAAACTGAAGGTGGAAAGGAAGCAAATGTACAAGGGACCTCAAGGCACCTAAATCAAAGGGGGTTTCAGGAGGCCAAACAATGTTGCTCCCCGGACTATGCAAAGAGAGAGGGGAAGAGACAGAGAAGACTAGAAGATTCAGGCTCCTTTTCAAGACAATTTTGTGGTTGAAAAGGAAGAAGGGGAGACAGATGAGCTTGACCCTGAAATCCATTTCTTCAGAGATACTCCTCCTTTTCCTCATCTCACTCAATCAGCATACGAGGAGTCTCTCATGGACAGTCAGCTAAATGAATTAAGCAAGGGAGACAAGACTAGTGGCAGCCAAGGCAGGTATACCCTGAGGTCCAACAAAAGGACAACAACACCTAATATTCCTGAGTAGTCCACTGGAACAGAGAAACCTGTTGATGAAGTAGCAAACAGCCACAGAGGTAAGAAGGCCCAACCCCTATTCCCCATTGCCCACAATGATGTTCCTGAAATAAGAGAAATTCTAAAACTTACATCTTCTTTTAATTTCGAGCATGAGATACAAAAGATCAGAATCCCTAAGCCCCTCACCAAGCTAATTAAACATGAAGAATTCAAAAAACGCTTCTCTGAGCTTCTACAGTCTGAAGCCTCATGCCTTCCCACAGACTCCATAAACCTTCAAGAGGAAAAGCCAGCAGTTGTCTTAGGCCCCATGGTAGAAGATAGATATGACTCATCCCCCCCTTTTTACACATCCCTGAACATACATGATAAAGTGCTACACAACTGCTTGATGGACTCAGGGGCTTCTCACAACCTCATGCCCAAAACTGTCATGGAAGATTTGGGGCTAGAAGTCACACGAGCCTATCATGACCTCTATTCCTTTGACTCCAGGAGAGTTCAGTGTCTTGGGGTTATTAAGGACCTGGTTGTGACCTTGTTTCAACTACCCATGAAAAGTGTGGTCATGGATGTTGTAGTAGCTTATGTCCCCCCCAAGTTCGGTATGCTATTATCAAGATCTTGGATAAAAAGACTGGGGGGAACCTTTCAGATGGACCTCACATATGCTACTATCCCAATGTTTGGAGGAGAACATAGAAGACTATACAGGGAAGCCCAACTGGCCTACATAATCAGTGACAAGGCCAACCCCACCAACCATCCCATATTTGCCTTGGACACTGATTTAGGCTCCAGTTTACTACAGCTCACCCATGCCCCCAAGCCTCCTCTCAAACTCAGAAATAAACCCACCATTTCCCCTAAATATCCTCCCTCCATCACCCCCGTCTGGAAAATGTTCTTTGATGGAGCCTCTTCTAGGGAAGGCACTAGAGCTAGGGTGGTTTTTGTATCACCTGCTCAGGAAACCACATCTCTGTCATACAAATTAGAATTTGAAGCTACCAACAATGTGGCAGAGAATGAAGCTCTTATCCTAGGATTAAGAGTCGCAAGGGAAATGGGAATTCAGGAGGTAGCAGTGTTCAGAGATGCCGAGTTGATAGTCCAGCAGATCATAAGCGCTTATCAGGCTAAGCATCCTCAACTCAAGAGTTACAGAAATGAAGTATGGGACCTAATTGACAGTTTCTTCTCAGCATTTAACATTTATTTCATCCCAAGAGAGGATAACACAGTGACAGATTCCTTGGCTACATCAACAAGTAATCTCAAAGTACCCTTGCCGCCCAAATTTAGGTATGATGTAGAAGTAAAATGCAGGCCCTCCATACCTGACAATGTTAAACATTGGAAGGTGTTTGAGGATGATCTCGAGATCAAGAAGTTCTTGGAGACTATCGAAGAATTTTCAGAGATGCATATCGACCAAGATTCTGTCTCTGAGGAAGGGTTTGATGGGGGTAAGTTTCTGAGTAAAATAGCAAAGCATGACATTATTCAGCTGCCTGGCAATCACATTCCAAGGGGACTAGTCCCGTTAGAAAGATTGTTCGATGGGAATGATGTGGCAGTAAAGGGTAGAGTTTCAGGCGATGATGCTGACACAACTGAGTGCAACATTGGCACCCCGGAGAAGCCTAAGTTTGTCAAGTTGTCAAGGGGTTTGACCATAGAACAGAGGGCTAAATATATTGAGATGCTGAGAGAGTTTTCTGATGTGTTTGCATGGACCTACAAAGACCTTAAGACATATGACACATCAGTCATTGAACAAAAGATCCCACTGAAGGAAGAGGCTAATCCATTTAGGCAGAAGCTAAGACAGATAAATCCCTTGTTGTTGCCTATCATGGAGAAACAAGTGAAGAAGTTGTTAGAGGCCCACATCATCGTCCCCTTAAGATATTCCAAATGGGTGGCCAATTTGGTTCCGGTAAGAAAGAAAAGTGGGGAAATCAGACTCTGTGTTGATTTCAGGAACCTGAACAGGAGCTCAAGGAAAGACAATTATCCCCTGCCCAACATGGAAAACATACTACAGAAGGTCACTGGCGCATCTAGAATATCCATGATTGATGGTTTTTCTGGTTACAATCAGATATCAGTCATGCCTGAGGACAGGGGAAAAATGGCCTTCACCACTCCTTGGGGTACATTCATGTATGCCAAAATGCCTTTCGGATTGATGAATGCAGGAGAAACATTTCAGCGAGTCATGGACATAGCCGTCATCGGGGAGAAAGATAAATTTGTGGTAATTTATCTGGATGGCATCACGGTCTTCTCCAGGACAGACAAGGAGCACTGTTGCCACTTGAAGAAAGTTTTCTTGAAGTGTCGGAGGTTTGGCCTATCTTTAAACTCCAAAAAATCTTTGTTCGCTATGAAGGAGGGAAAGCTATTAGGCCATATAGTGTCAGCAGAGGGGGTGAAAATTGATCCTAGTAGGGTAGAGGCACTTCAGACCCTGTCACTTCCCATATCTAAGAAGGAAGTTTAGGCCTTTTTAGGGAAGATAAATATTCTGAGAAGATTCGTCTCAAATTTTGTTGAATTGGTGAAATGCATCACAGCCATGCTCAGGAAGGGAAATGAAGTCAAATGGACCGCTGAAACCAGGGAATCTTTTTTCCAAATAAAAAGGGCGTTGACTGAGGCACCTATGCTAATCAGTCCTGATTATTCTAAAGATTTCCTGATTTTTTCTTTTGCTTCTTGTGATACAGTACCGGCGGTCTTGTTGCAGAAAAACGATCAAGGGAAAGAGCAGCCAATTGCCTTCTACAGTAAGGCATTGAGAGATGCAGAGCTCCGGTACCAGATCATGGAGAAGCAAGCCTATGCCCTGGTGAAAGCTCTCAAAGCTTTCAGAGTCTATGTCTTGCACTCAAAGATCACCGCGTACGTTCCTTCTGCCTCTGTGAAGGACATCCTCGTACAGTCTGACATAGACGGGAGAAGAGGTAAATGGATTGCCAAGATCCTGGAGTTTGATCTGGAGATTAAGCCCACCAAGTTGATAAAGGGGTAGGGTTTAGCCAAGTTGTTGGTTGAATCCAATTGCAAATCCTTGGGGATTAACTTCATCAATGAGCAAGCTGAGTCATCCAACAAGCATTTACAGGGTGCCTTATCACTAGCAGCTTGTGCCTGGTACAAGGATATCTTGTATTTTTTGTAAGAATTAAAGCCCCCTGATGGATTAGGAAAAAGTAAGGCCAGAGATTTAAAGCTCAAAGCAGTCAGATATTGCCTCATTGACCAAGCCTTGTATTGGAGGGACCCCCTAGGGGTATTTTTAAGGTGTTTGGACCCGCAAGAAGCCCGGAAGGTTATGTTTTATTTCCATAGTGGTCTTTGCGGAGGTCATCATTTCTGGAAGACCACCGCTCACAAGATCCTTCGGGTTGGGTATTACTGGCCCACTCTATTCCCTAATGTCTGCAGAGAAATTAGAGCTTGCATCAAATGCCAAAAGTTCTCAGGAAAGCAGCAGCTCAAATCTCTGCCATTAAATCTTGTAGTAGTTTCAGCACCCTTTCAGCAGTGGGGATTGGACTTCATTGGAGAAATTCATCCTCCCTCAAGTGGCCAGCACAGATGGATCCTGACTGCGACAGATTATTTCACCAAATGGATAGAAGTTGTCCCCACCAGGAGCACTTCGCACAAAGTAATTATCAGCTTCCTAGAAGATATCATAGCCAGATTTGGTTGTCCTAGCAAAATTGTCACTAACAACGCCACCCCTTTCAGGTCTGAGCCTCTGGTCAAGTTATCTGAACAGTTTGAGATTTCACTAATTCACTCTACTCCCTATTATCCTCGGGGAAATGGACCAGCAGAGTCTTCCAATAAAATCCTGATCAAGCTCATTAAGAAATTACTGGAAGACAATAAAAGGGTCTGGGATTCAAAGCTCAAATTTTCTCTATGGGATGATCGGGTGACAACAAAGAAATCCCTGGGCATATCACCTTTCCAACTTGTTTATGGGACAGAAGCTATTTTCCCTACTCAGCTCGCCTTATCTGTGGCGAATTTCCTCCAGGACCTTGAAGGAGAGCCTGACCATATGGTCAAAAGGATTCATCAGATGGTGGAAGTACAGCAGATCAGGGAATGGGTCATGAACAGGGCCTACTATCATCAACAGAAGATCAAGAAGGCTTTTGACAGGAAGAGAAAAAAGAAATAATTCGAGCTGGGTGATCTGGTGCTCAAATGGGATGCACCCAGGCAAAAAAAGGGTAAGCATAGTAAGTTTGATGCCCTCTGGTTTGGGCCTTTCAAGATCTCTGAAGTATTTTCAAACAACGCTTACCGGTTGCAGGATTTGGAAGGAAAAGAAGTTTTTAGTGGCCCAGTAAATGGACATTTCTTGAAAAAATGTTTTTTGTGAGCCACAGTTGGCTCTTTTGTTTTTGTAAATATTGTTTTATTTTCAGCTTAATAAATGACTCCATAGCCCAACAGCAAGGCACTGAATCTACAAAAAGAGTCCTTAGAGCATCACAAGGATGACTCTATCCCACATGGAGCCTAATGTTAGTGACATTTCTTGTAAAGGGGGGTAAAAAAAAAGCGAAGGAATGGGTTAAAAACCCACTTGCCCTAAGTGCGGATGCAAAGTGCGCTTGTGATTAAGAGGCAAGCATAGTTGGGCGGCAAATATTTGTGTGCCCAGATCAACGGTGCACATAGGATTCCCCCCCCGCCCTTCTACCTTTAAGCGGAGGGGGGGGGTCTGGAATCGAGGGCGCACCTCTTCAACGGCTACAATCGAAGCGCCCGGATCAACGGCGCGCAGGGTGATTCTGGAGCCCCCCCGCCTTTCTACCTTTGAGTGGAGGGGGGGGGTCCGGAATCGACGATGCATCTCTCTGACGGCTACGATTAGAGTGCCCGGATCAATGATGCACAGGCAATCCAGACATCCTCTGTCTTTCTGTGTTTAATCAACATGGGGGCCCCTCCCTGTCGTGTCATCTTGCCATCTGTTCTCCACCTGACTGTGCGATGAGCCTCACTCCCTTTAGCCCCTTCCTCGTCCTCTGACATCTGTCCACCTCCCCTCTTCTAGTCCGTGTGGTCCCTTTCCATCTCATCATCCACTCACCACCTGCCATGTGTCCCACTTCCTTCCACGTCATCCCGCCATGTGTCTTCCCCTATAACCTCTCTCACACCTCATCACTTCATATCTCACCATCATAGTGTTGGCGCCACCACTCCCGTTATGTGCCCCATCCTTCACACTGGCCTCCACGCCTATTCATCAGGCCGTTTAGCTAATCCAAGTGGCAACGCGAAGGGTCTTCCACGTCGCAGAGGTGCCGAGTTGGTTGAGCTATCCTCAATCCCAATGAAGCAGTTATTGAAGTAGTTGGTGGTGGTTAGACATCGCCTCCGCCATAATGGGAAAGTTCGGCAACAAATTAAAGGCACGTCGATTCGCCCACGGAACTGTCAGGAGTTCGATTGCGTCTACCATAGGTGCACGATCATTCAGAGATTGCAGCCTCAGATTGTCAGAAGCCATGTAGACGCAATGTGTTTAATGCAACATCTCGATTTTGTTGTTGTTGTTGTTTTGAGTATATGTAGGTGTTTTCACCATTTTTGTATCTATCGATGGTTGAGAAGAGCTCTCAGTTGTAAAGCTTTAACGAAGCACTTTTATTCTGGTTATGCATGGACTATTGAGACTTCTTGTCTTATGAATGTCAGTTTCTTTCACATCTATGTTTACACTGTGTTAGAACATCTCGGAATTGGAGGTTCCAGTCGAGTTGTAGTTGTTATAGGATGATGTTGGATTGGATCACTATAGCAGTTACGTTGTTCTAATCGATTCTTGTGTTTTTCTCAATGTTGAGTGACTTGTAATTGGAGGATCCAATCAAGTCCCCTTTTCAGTTTCTTGAGACCCTGAACCAAGAGGATCTTGCATTCAGAGTCTTTCTTCTGCAAACCGCTAAAATCCTGTTGCCCAAAGTCGTTTGTTCACCCTTCTTACCAAGTCTTCCACCTATTCACCTTTTAATCAACCCATTGGCTAAAGTTATATCAAGACCTCCTTTGTTCCTTACATACCAGACCCAGTCCCTAAGTTAGAGTGATATCTCCTTGAGTCTCTACCCATCTGATCATACCTTAAAAAACTATCGTGACATAAAACTGATGGGTGTCGGGCTCTGCTCCTGCAAGAAATCTAGGAGTGACTTCTGATGCTAACAAATCCCTACAACTGGAAGAGAACCAATATCAGAAGACAGATCCATCCATAGAGGAGATGAAGGAGGATCTAAAGAAATTAACATTACAGCTAAACCAGAACAAAGGTAAGGAAAAAAGATAATTCATTTAGTGTACCACATGTAGGACAAAATGACACCATAAGAACGAATGCCCAACATTCACGCAATACATGGCAGTAAGAATGCCAAACTCATTGCTAACAGGAGGACTATGGTGCGAGATCTGTAAGAAATAGGAACATGATCCATACCACTACCCAATGATGCAAAAGTACTAGACAGTACCTAAGAGCTCATATTGCAACTTTTGCAATTCAATAGGCCATGATGACAAATATTACAGGACCATGGACCTCATGTGGGAAAGAACATCAGATGCTTACAGGGTGAAGGAAAAAATGATGACCGGGCAAGCCACGCCATATTTTAACCAAGTACAATCTTTGTATAGCATTGCGCAGTAGTAGTATAAAACTGCACATCAACAATATAACATTGCACAGCTGTAGTACAGGACCGCGTAGTCACACTATAATCTTGCACAGTATAACCAGGCACCTCAGTGTAATGAACCACAAGGAGATCGATCCAGTTACAGAGGTGGAGGAAGTGAAAGAGGAGGCTTTGGAAGAGGCATAGGACCAGTGGTATGCCACAACTATCAACAACTAGGACATTATGCAAGAGAATGTCCACTTCCACCTGCGACGTGTATGTATTGTCATGCATCAGATCATGACATGAAAGAATGCCCTACACTATTGGGGGAGATCCAGGAAAAGATAAATCAGAATAATTAGAACGTTTAGTGGATTTCGGAAGAATAAAGGGATGAAGGAAGAAACATCAACATATTTACACGGGGAGGAGCTAAAACAAGAAATGGAACAGTAAGGCAAGAGTCGGCACAACACCAATGGGTGAAGAAGAATGTCGAACCAAAGAAGCAATTTGATGCACAGAATGAAAAGGAGATATTCAACTAGGCCAGAAAATAATTCCTGGAGCCAGATATTGCATCGAAATCAACTACACGTCATACCCAGGAAGCACCATCGTACAAGATGGCTCCATCGTTGGATCACACCAAAGAAGCACATCCCCTGGGAAAAGTAAGTATCATTAAATGTCTTTTGCAATCTTATGTTAAACTACTAAATGATCCATCCTCTTTTAAAGTATTACAAAATATGCTAGAAAGATGTAACATAGAGGCAGAAGGAAAGATAGAACATAAAACAGTTAATCACTTGCATACAAGGAGGAGAACAAGCAAAGAATTTAGATTAAACACCAACATTGGAGATTTCAACATGGGAGATATTATACTGGATTTAGAATCTAAAGTGAATGTGATAACCAAGAAGACATGGAAATGTATGGGTGAACCCACATTAGGATATTAACATGTTCAGCTGAAACTAGCAAATCAACACAAAGTTCTACCAAATAGAAGACTAAAAGGGGTAACAGTAGATCTAGATGGAGTGTGCACTAAAGATGACTTAGAAGTAATAGAGATAGTGGATGACACAACACCTTATCTAGAATTGCTTGGCTTGGATTGGGCATTTGACAATTAGGCCATAATCAACTCCTAAGATGAGGAAGATGACATTCGAGTCAGGAGAATACAAAGTCGTTGTGCCATTGGACCCATCAGAAGGGGAAAGGTTTGTAGAACCTACTTGCTTATACCTAGAGGAAATTAACCAATTGTATAGAACAACCATGTGAGAAGAAGATTATGTGAACCCAACTACATATGAGGTACTCAGTTGGAGAAGAATCACCTCATGTGCATCAGACTCATATACGGTCTTAGGAAATTGGTAGCAGAGGTTACACAAAGTCTCTACAAGAAGATGTGCAAGAATAGACCGCACAGTAAGATGGGTAGGCATGGAGATAAGGGAACCTCCCAGCTTCTATGGGGTGAATGACTTAGACGTGTTCTTAACATGATATGAATATTAAGTTCTATAAAATCAAAGTCTCTTGGCCATGGATATAGCACTCAAGGAAACACTTTCAAGATGGTGGGGTGAGCACAAAGAAACAGTTAAGGACTGGTACCAATGTAAGCGATTACTATGCATCAGGATTGGCGCAGAATAGGGAAGTAACCAACTGCAGAAATATGATGGGCATGGGACACCAGTAGAACACTTGGAAAAGTTCAAAATGCTATGGAAGATGACACTGCTAGAGGAATAGACTCATCATTTTTTTCACACATTAAAAGGGATTCCAGCAAACTGGTATACAGACCAAGAATTGTGCAGAGGAACTACAAACTAGACAATATTACAACATAAATTTACAGTCACCTTCTCATTTGAGTATGAGAAACCCAACATAGAATCAGCACTTAAACACATTAGAGGGTTGATATTCATTAAAGAACCAGAAGTTGAACTTATGACAGAAGAATAACAACAAAACATACAGACAATAAAAGAACTATTGTCATGCTACCATGTGCAGGAAGAAGCACCAGATGAAGATGATCTACGAAACATTCAGATTGAGGAAAAAGAAGGTGAAATAAAATTCGAAGGTCCACCTTTGTAATCAGAAGTATTTGTTGTACCGATCAAGATGAAGAAATTCAACATTGGGACACTTGAGAAACCCAAAATGGCCAGCATTGGAGACTACTGGGATGAGAAAATAGTAGAAAGCATAACAGAGTATTACACGAGTACAGTGATTTGTTCCCAACAACGTTCATAGAAATGAAAGGCATAGTAGGAGAGCTAGGTGAAATGAAGATACCTCTCATATCTGAAGCAAGACTGATCAGACATATACCATACAAACTACACCATATATATAAGCAAAAAATTCAAAGCCGAAATTGATAGGATGTTGGAGGGTGGAATCATAGAACCTGTAGAGGAATCTGAATGGGTAAGCCTGATGGTAGTTTAGAAGAAAAAGCAAGGGGTGATAAGGATATTTTTTGACCTGAGGAAGTTGAATGATGTGTGCCTACATGACCCATTCCCTACTCCCTTCACAGATGAGGTGTTGGAGAAGGTAGGAGGACAGGAAGCTTATTCATTCATCGACAGATTCTCGGGATACCATCAGATCAAGATAGCCCCAGAAGACAAGTACAATACCATGTTTACCACAGAATGGGGATCCTACCAGTGCACATTCATGTCATTTGGACTGAAGAGTGCACCAACAATATTTTCCAGAGCAGTCATAGTTGCATTCAAAGAATTCATCCACCAGTTTCTAGAGGTATATCTAGATGATTGGACAGTCTACAGTTTGTTGAATGACCATGTAGGGATATTGAGGATGATGTTAGAAAGATGAAGGTAGTGTTATATATCATTAAACATCAAGAAGTGCATCTTAGGAACACCCTTTGGGATATTATTGGGCCATATAGTATGCAAACAAGGCTTGCTAGTAGATCCTGCCAAGATTGCAGTAATTTTTAATCTACCACCACCAAAATCAGTCTGTTAGTTAAGAGAAACATTGGGACACATAGGATACTATAGGAAATTTATAAAAGGGTATGAGCAGATCACTGCGCCAATAGAGAAATTGCTGAGAAAATAAGACAAGTTTTAGTGGAATGAGGACTATCATCAAGGATTGGACACCCTGGAAGAGAAAATGGTAACTGCACCAATACTAGTATTCCCATATTGGGAAAATACATTCCACGTGCATGTAGATGAATCATCCATAGCACTTGGATCTATTCTGGTGCATCCAGGAGCAAGAGAATTGGACCATCCGATAGAATTCGCTAACAGAAAACTGTCAGAATCGGAGCAGAATTACAATACCATAGAGAGAGAAGGCGTAGCTATGGTCTATGCGCTTCAGAAGTTTAGACATTACTTGTTGGGAAAACATTTCAATATGTTCACAGACCATTCATCTCTCAAATACCTCATCAACAAGCCAGTGTTGGGGGGGAGAATTTATAGATGGTTATTGTTGTTCCAGGAATTTGACTTCGAAGTGATAGTCCAACCAGGGAAGTTAAATGCAGAACCCGATCACCTATCAAGGATCACTAATGGAGAGGAACCTGCGAATCTAGAAGAAAACTTTCCCTATGCATAGTTATTTTTAGTCCAAGTAGTTGACGAATACTTCGCAGCTATCATTCAATAATTGAGTACAGGGACTGTGCCACAAGAATTCAACACTGCACAGAAGAAAAATCTGGTACTCAGAGCTGCAGACTATCAGTTGATTGAGGGACACTTATACAGAATGGGTCCAGACATCATCTTGAGAAGATGTGTGCTAGAACATGAAATACCTAGGATTTTAGCAGAAGCTCATGAGGGAATAGTAGGAGGACGTTATGTAGGAAAAGATACTGCACATAAGGTATTGCACGTAGAACTATGGTGGTCGAATGTTCACAGAGATTCCCATGAGACCACAAGTAACCTTGCAGGTATTCGAAAAATGGGTAACAGGTTTTTGGGGACCAATTAACCCACCAGCAAAAATATCAGGAGTGAGGTACATTATTACTGTGACATAGTACTTAACAATATGGGCAGAAGAAGCATCAGTAAAAGATTGCAGCACAGAGACAGCAACACACTTCTTGTTTGAGCAAGTGATCACTAGATTTGAATGCCCAAGGCACTTCATTAAACTGTCTTTAAAGACAATGACTAAGGAGTTTGAAGTTTATCATCAAAAGAGTATACCATATCATCCTCAAAAAAATGGAACTGTGGAAGCCTTTAATAAGATCCTCGACAATGCACTGACAAAGACCTGCAATGTTAATAGGGACGATTGGGACATGAAGATACCAGCAGTACTATGGGCATACAGGACCACCTACAAAAAATTGATAGGAAAGACACCATTAAGATTGGTGTATGGGAAAGAAGAAGTGGTGCCATTAGAATTTTTGGAACCTAGTTTGCGCATAGCAGCAATTACCAACATGACAGAGTGAGGCACAATACAAGAAAGGCTAAGTCAGCTAATGATCATGGAAGAAGATAGGATTCTATCATGGTTTCACCAAGAGGTCCAAAGCGAAAGGGACAAATCTTGGCATGATAGACATATCAAAAGGAAAAAATTCAAGGAGGGAGACCTAGTCTTGGTGTACGATAGTAAATCTCTTCAACACCCAGGAAAACTTAGAATGCATTGGTTAGGACCATATGAAGTAAAGACTGTCACAGATGGGGGATTTGTACATTTGAAGGATTTGTGAGGAACATAACTCAGAGGAATGATCAATGGGAGTCGACTGAAGTTGTACAAAGATAGTTGACTTTCTAGCATATAAAAAGAAAAAAAAGACAAGACTAAGCACAGCAACAGAGGGTTTACCGTGCTAGACATCAAAAGATAGCAACAAAGGCATAGCGCACTGAAAAGAGAATGTTCACATGCACTCAGAAACTTTAGTGCACCGGAGAAAGGACCAACGATCAGAAAAAGGTGGAAACTATCGAAATGATGGGTACGACAAATACACACCAACTAACGACAGCTATCAAAATTGAATGTGAAGAATGATTGACGGGATGATGCATTAATCACGCCAATTGGCGATGTCAATGGAATTCAATGGAAAGTACGTGGGAAGCACCAACTCATTCAAAATGAAACTTGGGTAATGTCTCTGAGAAGTTTCACACGATTCCTATATAAGGAAAGCACGTGGGGATCGTAAGGGTTATTGTGAAATTGATAAAAGCACAAAGCGATAGAGTATACGGAGCAGAGAGAAAGTTTGCAAGATTTACAGAGTGAACTAATCTATGCAAAGAACATTTTTACTACCATGGCACCACCCAAGCTAGGAGCATCGATCCAGGCCTGCAGATAACCTAGAAGCAACCTTAGAGCATCTCAACAGCCACAAGGAAATGAACAGAAACCACCACGACCTACGGAATTTGTCAACTTGGATGAAATCTTGTTGCCCAATATGGAACTAGAGAGCCCCACACTTTTGGTGGAAGAAAACCCAGAAAACAACACTAGTGGGCATATGTTGGAAGTGGGATAGGTCCAGAAGGCTAAGCACACATGAAATCCTTCATGCTCTGAAAACAATGAAGAAGCCCCGAGGGTTAATGGGACGATCCCGAACCAGACATAAGCATCCGCACCATAAAAGTCACACACAGTCGCGTCGAAGCAGCCACGGGAGGGAATAGTAGAAGATTTCATCGATCGGGCAAAGGCATATGCAAAACAGATAACAATGGAGGATAGAACCTCGATTCAGCCACCATAGTAGAAGGGAAAGCAGACAGTAGCAAGATCATCGCGCATGTAGGATGCCACAACCATAGTCTTTTCATGCATTCTAGAAGGAGTGTTTGTCACGGCTAACCTGTTAGCCCACATTGAAGAACTACGCTTCTTGGATCACGATGTGATCGACATGGATAAGTTTTCAAATTTTGCAAAGAAAGTTTACCTAGATATTTTGGGTATAGGACACTTCGGCGAACCAATTAACCAACCAAAATAGTGGGAAGTCGGACTAGCCAACATTGGGATTCTAGGCCTATTTGAGATACCGCACTTTGGTAGGGGTTGGGATGTAAACAACTGCATCAAGCAGCTCATGGAAGTTACCCATGGAGGATACCTATGGGTGGAAGAGTTGGTCTCGATAGACATAGAGCTCATTACATATATTACAGGGCTGCCATCTCGGGGGGATACACCCGTGCAGTTCCTCGATGAATAAATGAAGGATAAGGCACTAGAAAAGGACTCAACCTTCCATTCAAATACTAAGCATATACAACTCAGGTACCATTTCATACGATCCATCTTGGAAGATGGAAATTTGAAGTTGGAAAAGATACATGCTAGCTAGAATACTGCATACATGTTAACAAAGGGAGTAACCAGGGAGAAACTAAGTTCTTGCTCAATTTCACTTGGTATTCAAGCATGAAGGTGAAGATGATAAAATTTTCCATGTCTAATAAGGATCATAGTCCAGCAGATACAGTAGTGTTGGAGTTGTTGAGATAAATCTCCAAGTGGGAGATTATTGTTTGTGGAGCCTCATTATCTTATTGATTCAAAGGTCTTTGTTTTTAGGCGTGTTTATACCCCATGAAGAATGTAAACCTTGGAATAATGTACTCTCCTCCACGTGGGGGGGTTCCAGGGGGGGTTTCCACCCCTGAGGGGTCCGGGGGGCTCATCCCCCTAGCTGGTGGGTCTGGGGGAAAGTAGGGGTTCAGGGGACAGCGTTCCCCAATGGGGGTTAGGGGGCGAATCCCATAAAGGAAAAATTTCCTTGTAAATGTATATTGTAATTTCATAGTAAATTTGGACCATTCATTATAAGGTCACAGATTTGACGGTAGAAATTATTGTTGTTTTTAAGTTTCTATGGTGAGGAGTTTTGTATGTGTTGTTCGGATAATCCACGGTTGGTGTCATTTCGTCATCGACGTTTCAAATCTAAATCAGGATTCATCATAAGGACTAATAGTCATGGTAGAAGTTATGTTAGGGGTTTTTTCCCTAGAAGGAAACCCTCTTTTATGAGGAAATTTTATTGTGGATGTGTATCATTATGAATATTGTATTGTGAGAGAGGAGACTGTGAGAGAAAGAAGAGGAAGTTACAATGGATGTGTTATAGGTTGTATCCCTTCATTTGTTGGATAATAATAAAGGAAGGACCTGCAAAATTTCTCTGGTGGACGTAGACCACACTGGGTGAACAACGTATATCTGTGTCTCTATTGTATTTTGTATCTTGTGTGTTTTATTTCAGCATGTGTTTTATTGTATTACTCTGCGATCCTATTTTTCTAACATTCCCCTCGTCTATAATGTCAACAGGGACCAACCCCTTCCAAGCCCAATGGAATCCCATGCAAGGATCATATTCTTCACAAGGGATGTCGTTAGGGTTAAACCCCTTTTTTGGTCAAAATTATCCAATGCAAGAGATATTAGCGGGAGGAAACCCTACTTTTCCTTATGGGAACCAGATGGATGGAGGATTTCCTCCACATAACCAGGGTCATCAAGGTTTTACCCAAAACGTTGGTCCATTTTCAAGCTCTTCCTGGCAACCTAGTGCCAATACCAACCCAAGCCATTTTTTCTAGCAGACACTCAACTCGGGAGCTCCAACTCAGCTAGTTGGAATTTTGGGCACCCACCGAGGTTACCTTTTCTAGAGACATTAAACTTGCCAAACTTGTCAAATCTTATGAACAATCTGGTTTTTCATGTTCCAAACTGGCCTCCAATTCCCACGAAATTTCCTTCGGACATTCCAAAATTCGAAGGTATTTCTAGTGAATATCTTTTTGACCATGTAATGATGTTTCATATATGGTGTTCATCAAATTATTTAAACAATGATTCCATCTGGCTTCATCTCTTTCAGCAAACTCCCATGTGAGTTGTCGTGAAATGGTACATCGAACTTGACGATGGATAATTTCACACATTTCACAATATGGATTTGTTTTTCCTCAACCACTTATAGATGATTGTATGGTAAGATGTTGGCACCAATCTCTTTTCTATACTAAAACAAGACAAGGCCACTCACATCTCAGATCACATCCAAGAGTGGCGGAGGCGGAAGAGGCTTATCAAAGCCAAAGTCACTCCTAATTTCATGTTGGAATGGTTCCTCAATTCCTTATTTCCTTACATCTCTAAATATGTATCTACATCATAAGTATACTCATAGTAAGAGGCAATCTTTAGGGCCCAACAGTTAGATATTATCTACTCACAATATGGGATCCTTTACAAAATTATATCGGATGCACCACAACCCGATTTCTATCCTTCAAAAATGAAAGTTGGACCTCATGTTGATGGAATTGTTGGGTCCATAAGAATCACTACCGCATATCTTGTTGGTTCATCCATTTACAGTCGGTCAATCCATGGCTTCAAATGTTTCCACTATCCATTCATTGGATGTTCATGTTTTACAATCTACGGCCCTGATGGGTACCCAACAAATTGGAGTGAGGAATAAGAAAGGCAAGGATAAGAAAGGTGGTGGAAATAATAATAATAATCCAAAATATTATGTGGATGGTGGAGGGACCAAAAAGGAGAAGAGGAAGGTGAAATTACCTTGCAACATTTGCAATGAATATCACCTTACTCATCAGTTCCCAAAGTTGGAAGAGGCTCAACGCCTGCTAGTGCAACAGTTGTTGATTGTGCTGAAGAATTTATTTCCACACAGACAGAATGTGCAGGTAGTATCTTCTAGTGAAAATATCCAAGGGGCACCCAAACTACACCCTCATCAGATGTATCAATGTTGTTCATCAACATATTGAACCATAATAAGGAGGAGAAAGTGGATTTGTCGACCGGAACTCGTGATTACAGTAATCCTGAGTCAATATCCAAAGGAAAAGAAACTTTGGATCCTCAGAATTCTCTCCATATAGAGAAGCCTAAGAAGGAAACAATTCCACACATACCAAAAGGTGTGTATAAGTGTGCATTTCACAACCCCAATTCTCGAGTTGCACCCAACTATTCCATTATTGAGGAATTAGCTCAAATTCCATGTGAGATGTATGCCTTAGAAGTGCTACAAATTTTCCCTGCACAACAAGACGCATTTTTTTCTGCGATCGAGGTTGTTGAGTCTTCGATTCATCTCATTATGAAGTTTGATTCCATAGATGTGAAGCATGGTTTTCCTTATCATGTAGCCTTGCAAACTAATATCATGTACACAAAACATGTTATTCAAATGAATATCATTGATGAAGGATCTTTGACATGTGTTATGTCAGTATATTGTTGGAAATCCATTGGCTCTCCTAAGTTGACCCCCTCTCCTACCTTGTTAACCACATTTGATGGATGATCATTCACACCACACAGTCTCATTTCTTCTTTTCCGATCTAGTTAGGACAAAAGACTGTTTCTTTGGAAGTTGAAGTAGTCGATGCTCCACTTGATTATAACCTCTTATTGGGAAGGAGTTGGACCTATGTGATGACGGTTACTGTCTCATTATTTTTTTGAGTGTTTTGATTCCCTCGTGAAGGGAATATATTAACAATATATAGATTGTCATTCGACCACTCTGACTCCGTGGAAGATCTGGGATCTATGGTCCCATTGATCGAAAAATATCAGATGACAATTGAGAGCATTGGTGTTGGAATGTATCCTTTGCTTATGGGAACTTTCAATTTCACAACACTATTTTATTATATTCATGCTACCCCAGTCAGATATCAAACGTTGAACCCCACGATTCCCATTACACGGCTAGGTTCATTTATAACTTTGTATTTTGAAGATATGTGGGTGTTACCCTCACCATGTGAACCAGTTGAAGGTCTCGCCCATGCCAGGATGTGTTGGAGATACTTACACACACCTAGGATTTATTTTTCCTAAGGTTTTCCCTATGTTTATTAGTAATTATTCAGTCTCCTGTAGTTTAGGGAGAATATTCCTCTAGGAGAATATTCTCTTCAGTTCTCACTTCAGTTTGACCAATTGAGTGGAGTCGAGATGCCACATTGGGATTATCACCATGCAGCATTGGGATCATCACCATATAATGTGAGTTTTCCTTGGGATCATCACTAGACTATTGCATTACTGATGATTCCCTAATCTCCTCCTCACTTCACTCTGTTTCAGTCAGTTAACTGAAGACTAAAAGACTAGTTAACTCAAACTAGGTGGCAGTTCACTCTCGTAACTGCCTGAGAGACTAGACTAGGTGGCAGTTTACTCCCATAATTGTTGATGTGTGTCCAGATCACTCTATAACATCACTATGGAGCATTTTCTTCTCCTCCAGTGCATATTAGTTGAGTTATACAAAGTATATCATGTGTAAATTATCATTCATTCATTTGGTTAATGACAATTCTTCCATTTTTTCTCTCTTGTTTCTCTTTTCTCATATTTTCTCTACAATTGTGTATGTCAATTCCTAGCTAGATCTATTCTATGTAGTTTCAACACATTTACATGGTATCAGAGTCGATGGACTTCCAAGGAAAATCCACACCAAATTATTTTTGTAGGTACCGAAGATTGAAGACATCGGAAAAATGGAATTTCCAAAAGAATTCATTCTTAAATCGTATAATTTTTTTGCATGGAAGGAGAAGATGATAATGGATCTTCAAGGTAGAGGATTATACAGGTTAACCATGAATACA
>ML835684.1:35881-48005 GCA_009831015.1 Picea engelmannii | reverse complement strand
ACAGTAAGGCAAGAGTCGGCACAACACCAATGGGTGAAGAAGAATGTCGAACCAAAGAAGCAATTTGATGCACAGAATGAAAAGGAGATATTCAACTAGGCCAGAAAATAATTCCTGGAGCCAGATATTGCATCGAAATCAACTACACGTCATACCCAGGAAGCACCATCGTACAAGATGGCTCCATCGTTGGATCACACCAAAGAAGCACATCCCCTGGGAAAAGTAAGTATCATTAAATGTCTTTTGCAATCTTATGTTAAACTACTAAATGATCCATCCTCTTTTAAAGTATTACAAAATATGCTAGAAAGATGTAACATAGAGGCAGAAGGAAAGATAGAACATAAAACAGTTAATCACTTGCATACAAGGAGGAGAACAAGCAAAGAATTTAGATTAAACACCAACATTGGAGATTTCAACATGGGAGATATTATACTGGATTTAGAATCTAAAGTGAATGTGATAACCAAGAAGACATGGAAATGTATGGGTGAACCCACATTAGGATATTAACATGTTCAGCTGAAACTAGCAAATCAACACAAAGTTCTACCAAATAGAAGACTAAAAGGGGTAACAGTAGATCTAGATGGAGTGTGCACTAAAGATGACTTAGAAGTAATAGAGATAGTGGATGACACAACACCTTATCTAGAATTGCTTGGCTTGGATTGGGCATTTGACAATTAGGCCATAATCAACTCCTAAGATGAGGAAGATGACATTCGAGTCAGGAGAATACAAAGTCGTTGTGCCATTGGACCCATCAGAAGGGGAAAGGTTTGTAGAACCTACTTGCTTATACCTAGAGGAAATTAACCAATTGTATAGAACAACCATGTGAGAAGAAGATTATGTGAACCCAACTACATATGAGGTACTCAGTTGGAGAAGAATCACCTCATGTGCATCAGACTCATATACGGTCTTAGGAAATTGGTAGCAGAGGTTACACAAAGTCTCTACAAGAAGATGTGCAAGAATAGACCGCACAGTAAGATGGGTAGGCATGGAGATAAGGGAACCTCCCAGCTTCTATGGGGTGAATGACTTAGACGTGTTCTTAACATGATATGAATATTAAGTTCTATAAAATCAAAGTCTCTTGGCCATGGATATAGCACTCAAGGAAACACTTTCAAGATGGTGGGGTGAGCACAAAGAAACAGTTAAGGACTGGTACCAATGTAAGCGATTACTATGCATCAGGATTGGCGCAGAATAGGGAAGTAACCAACTGCAGAAATATGATGGGCATGGGACACCAGTAGAACACTTGGAAAAGTTCAAAATGCTATGGAAGATGACACTGCTAGAGGAATAGACTCATCATTTTTTTCACACATTAAAAGGGATTCCAGCAAACTGGTATACAGACCAAGAATTGTGCAGAGGAACTACAAACTAGACAATATTACAACATAAATTTACAGTCACCTTCTCATTTGAGTATGAGAAACCCAACATAGAATCAGCACTTAAACACATTAGAGGGTTGATATTCATTAAAGAACCAGAAGTTGAACTTATGACAGAAGAATAACAACAAAACATACAGACAATAAAAGAACTATTGTCATGCTACCATGTGCAGGAAGAAGCACCAGATGAAGATGATCTACGAAACATTCAGATTGAGGAAAAAGAAGGTGAAATAAAATTCGAAGGTCCACCTTTGTAATCAGAAGTATTTGTTGTACCGATCAAGATGAAGAAATTCAACATTGGGACACTTGAGAAACCCAAAATGGCCAGCATTGGAGACTACTGGGATGAGAAAATAGTAGAAAGCATAACAGAGTATTACACGAGTACAGTGATTTGTTCCCAACAACGTTCATAGAAATGAAAGGCATAGTAGGAGAGCTAGGTGAAATGAAGATACCTCTCATATCTGAAGCAAGACTGATCAGACATATACCATACAAACTACACCATATATATAAGCAAAAAATTCAAAGCCGAAATTGATAGGATGTTGGAGGGTGGAATCATAGAACCTGTAGAGGAATCTGAATGGGTAAGCCTGATGGTAGTTTAGAAGAAAAAGCAAGGGGTGATAAGGATATTTTTTGACCTGAGGAAGTTGAATGATGTGTGCCTACATGACCCATTCCCTACTCCCTTCACAGATGAGGTGTTGGAGAAGGTAGGAGGACAGGAAGCTTATTCATTCATCGACAGATTCTCGGGATACCATCAGATCAAGATAGCCCCAGAAGACAAGTACAATACCATGTTTACCACAGAATGGGGATCCTACCAGTGCACATTCATGTCATTTGGACTGAAGAGTGCACCAACAATATTTTCCAGAGCAGTCATAGTTGCATTCAAAGAATTCATCCACCAGTTTCTAGAGGTATATCTAGATGATTGGACAGTCTACAGTTTGTTGAATGACCATGTAGGGATATTGAGGATGATGTTAGAAAGATGAAGGTAGTGTTATATATCATTAAACATCAAGAAGTGCATCTTAGGAACACCCTTTGGGATATTATTGGGCCATATAGTATGCAAACAAGGCTTGCTAGTAGATCCTGCCAAGATTGCAGTAATTTTTAATCTACCACCACCAAAATCAGTCTGTTAGTTAAGAGAAACATTGGGACACATAGGATACTATAGGAAATTTATAAAAGGGTATGAGCAGATCACTGCGCCAATAGAGAAATTGCTGAGAAAATAAGACAAGTTTTAGTGGAATGAGGACTATCATCAAGGATTGGACACCCTGGAAGAGAAAATGGTAACTGCACCAATACTAGTATTCCCATATTGGGAAAATACATTCCACGTGCATGTAGATGAATCATCCATAGCACTTGGATCTATTCTGGTGCATCCAGGAGCAAGAGAATTGGACCATCCGATAGAATTCGCTAACAGAAAACTGTCAGAATCGGAGCAGAATTACAATACCATAGAGAGAGAAGGCGTAGCTATGGTCTATGCGCTTCAGAAGTTTAGACATTACTTGTTGGGAAAACATTTCAATATGTTCACAGACCATTCATCTCTCAAATACCTCATCAACAAGCCAGTGTTGGGGGGGAGAATTTATAGATGGTTATTGTTGTTCCAGGAATTTGACTTCGAAGTGATAGTCCAACCAGGGAAGTTAAATGCAGAACCCGATCACCTATCAAGGATCACTAATGGAGAGGAACCTGCGAATCTAGAAGAAAACTTTCCCTATGCATAGTTATTTTTAGTCCAAGTAGTTGACGAATACTTCGCAGCTATCATTCAATAATTGAGTACAGGGACTGTGCCACAAGAATTCAACACTGCACAGAAGAAAAATCTGGTACTCAGAGCTGCAGACTATCAGTTGATTGAGGGACACTTATACAGAATGGGTCCAGACATCATCTTGAGAAGATGTGTGCTAGAACATGAAATACCTAGGATTTTAGCAGAAGCTCATGAGGGAATAGTAGGAGGACGTTATGTAGGAAAAGATACTGCACATAAGGTATTGCACGTAGAACTATGGTGGTCGAATGTTCACAGAGATTCCCATGAGACCACAAGTAACCTTGCAGGTATTCGAAAAATGGGTAACAGGTTTTTGGGGACCAATTAACCCACCAGCAAAAATATCAGGAGTGAGGTACATTATTACTGTGACATAGTACTTAACAATATGGGCAGAAGAAGCATCAGTAAAAGATTGCAGCACAGAGACAGCAACACACTTCTTGTTTGAGCAAGTGATCACTAGATTTGAATGCCCAAGGCACTTCATTAAACTGTCTTTAAAGACAATGACTAAGGAGTTTGAAGTTTATCATCAAAAGAGTATACCATATCATCCTCAAAAAAATGGAACTGTGGAAGCCTTTAATAAGATCCTCGACAATGCACTGACAAAGACCTGCAATGTTAATAGGGACGATTGGGACATGAAGATACCAGCAGTACTATGGGCATACAGGACCACCTACAAAAAATTGATAGGAAAGACACCATTAAGATTGGTGTATGGGAAAGAAGAAGTGGTGCCATTAGAATTTTTGGAACCTAGTTTGCGCATAGCAGCAATTACCAACATGACAGAGTGAGGCACAATACAAGAAAGGCTAAGTCAGCTAATGATCATGGAAGAAGATAGGATTCTATCATGGTTTCACCAAGAGGTCCAAAGCGAAAGGGACAAATCTTGGCATGATAGACATATCAAAAGGAAAAAATTCAAGGAGGGAGACCTAGTCTTGGTGTACGATAGTAAATCTCTTCAACACCCAGGAAAACTTAGAATGCATTGGTTAGGACCATATGAAGTAAAGACTGTCACAGATGGGGGATTTGTACATTTGAAGGATTTGTGAGGAACATAACTCAGAGGAATGATCAATGGGAGTCGACTGAAGTTGTACAAAGATAGTTGACTTTCTAGCATATAAAAAGAAAAAAAAGACAAGACTAAGCACAGCAACAGAGGGTTTACCGTGCTAGACATCAAAAGATAGCAACAAAGGCATAGCGCACTGAAAAGAGAATGTTCACATGCACTCAGAAACTTTAGTGCACCGGAGAAAGGACCAACGATCAGAAAAAGGTGGAAACTATCGAAATGATGGGTACGACAAATACACACCAACTAACGACAGCTATCAAAATTGAATGTGAAGAATGATTGACGGGATGATGCATTAATCACGCCAATTGGCGATGTCAATGGAATTCAATGGAAAGTACGTGGGAAGCACCAACTCATTCAAAATGAAACTTGGGTAATGTCTCTGAGAAGTTTCACACGATTCCTATATAAGGAAAGCACGTGGGGATCGTAAGGGTTATTGTGAAATTGATAAAAGCACAAAGCGATAGAGTATACGGAGCAGAGAGAAAGTTTGCAAGATTTACAGAGTGAACTAATCTATGCAAAGAACATTTTTACTACCATGGCACCACCCAAGCTAGGAGCATCGATCCAGGCCTGCAGATAACCTAGAAGCAACCTTAGAGCATCTCAACAGCCACAAGGAAATGAACAGAAACCACCACGACCTACGGAATTTGTCAACTTGGATGAAATCTTGTTGCCCAATATGGAACTAGAGAGCCCCACACTTTTGGTGGAAGAAAACCCAGAAAACAACACTAGTGGGCATATGTTGGAAGTGGGATAGGTCCAGAAGGCTAAGCACACATGAAATCCTTCATGCTCTGAAAACAATGAAGAAGCCCCGAGGGTTAATGGGACGATCCCGAACCAGACATAAGCATCCGCACCATAAAAGTCACACACAGTCGCGTCGAAGCAGCCACGGGAGGGAATAGTAGAAGATTTCATCGATCGGGCAAAGGCATATGCAAAACAGATAACAATGGAGGATAGAACCTCGATTCAGCCACCATAGTAGAAGGGAAAGCAGACAGTAGCAAGATCATCGCGCATGTAGGATGCCACAACCATAGTCTTTTCATGCATTCTAGAAGGAGTGTTTGTCACGGCTAACCTGTTAGCCCACATTGAAGAACTACGCTTCTTGGATCACGATGTGATCGACATGGATAAGTTTTCAAATTTTGCAAAGAAAGTTTACCTAGATATTTTGGGTATAGGACACTTCGGCGAACCAATTAACCAACCAAAATAGTGGGAAGTCGGACTAGCCAACATTGGGATTCTAGGCCTATTTGAGATACCGCACTTTGGTAGGGGTTGGGATGTAAACAACTGCATCAAGCAGCTCATGGAAGTTACCCATGGAGGATACCTATGGGTGGAAGAGTTGGTCTCGATAGACATAGAGCTCATTACATATATTACAGGGCTGCCATCTCGGGGGGATACACCCGTGCAGTTCCTCGATGAATAAATGAAGGATAAGGCACTAGAAAAGGACTCAACCTTCCATTCAAATACTAAGCATATACAACTCAGGTACCATTTCATACGATCCATCTTGGAAGATGGAAATTTGAAGTTGGAAAAGATACATGCTAGCTAGAATACTGCATACATGTTAACAAAGGGAGTAACCAGGGAGAAACTAAGTTCTTGCTCAATTTCACTTGGTATTCAAGCATGAAGGTGAAGATGATAAAATTTTCCATGTCTAATAAGGATCATAGTCCAGCAGATACAGTAGTGTTGGAGTTGTTGAGATAAATCTCCAAGTGGGAGATTATTGTTTGTGGAGCCTCATTATCTTATTGATTCAAAGGTCTTTGTTTTTAGGCGTGTTTATACCCCATGAAGAATGTAAACCTTGGAATAATGTACTCTCCTCCACGTGGGGGGGTTCCAGGGGGGGTTTCCACCCCTGAGGGGTCCGGGGGGCTCATCCCCCTAGCTGGTGGGTCTGGGGGAAAGTAGGGGTTCAGGGGACAGCGTTCCCCAATGGGGGTTAGGGGGCGAATCCCATAAAGGAAAAATTTCCTTGTAAATGTATATTGTAATTTCATAGTAAATTTGGACCATTCATTATAAGGTCACAGATTTGACGGTAGAAATTATTGTTGTTTTTAAGTTTCTATGGTGAGGAGTTTTGTATGTGTTGTTCGGATAATCCACGGTTGGTGTCATTTCGTCATCGACGTTTCAAATCTAAATCAGGATTCATCATAAGGACTAATAGTCATGGTAGAAGTTATGTTAGGGGTTTTTTCCCTAGAAGGAAACCCTCTTTTATGAGGAAATTTTATTGTGGATGTGTATCATTATGAATATTGTATTGTGAGAGAGGAGACTGTGAGAGAAAGAAGAGGAAGTTACAATGGATGTGTTATAGGTTGTATCCCTTCATTTGTTGGATAATAATAAAGGAAGGACCTGCAAAATTTCTCTGGTGGACGTAGACCACACTGGGTGAACAACGTATATCTGTGTCTCTATTGTATTTTGTATCTTGTGTGTTTTATTTCAGCATGTGTTTTATTGTATTACTCTGCGATCCTATTTTTCTAACATTCCCCTCGTCTATAATGTCAACAGGGACCAACCCCTTCCAAGCCCAATGGAATCCCATGCAAGGATCATATTCTTCACAAGGGATGTCGTTAGGGTTAAACCCCTTTTTTGGTCAAAATTATCCAATGCAAGAGATATTAGCGGGAGGAAACCCTACTTTTCCTTATGGGAACCAGATGGATGGAGGATTTCCTCCACATAACCAGGGTCATCAAGGTTTTACCCAAAACGTTGGTCCATTTTCAAGCTCTTCCTGGCAACCTAGTGCCAATACCAACCCAAGCCATTTTTTCTAGCAGACACTCAACTCGGGAGCTCCAACTCAGCTAGTTGGAATTTTGGGCACCCACCGAGGTTACCTTTTCTAGAGACATTAAACTTGCCAAACTTGTCAAATCTTATGAACAATCTGGTTTTTCATGTTCCAAACTGGCCTCCAATTCCCACGAAATTTCCTTCGGACATTCCAAAATTCGAAGGTATTTCTAGTGAATATCTTTTTGACCATGTAATGATGTTTCATATATGGTGTTCATCAAATTATTTAAACAATGATTCCATCTGGCTTCATCTCTTTCAGCAAACTCCCATGTGAGTTGTCGTGAAATGGTACATCGAACTTGACGATGGATAATTTCACACATTTCACAATATGGATTTGTTTTTCCTCAACCACTTATAGATGATTGTATGGTAAGATGTTGGCACCAATCTCTTTTCTATACTAAAACAAGACAAGGCCACTCACATCTCAGATCACATCCAAGAGTGGCGGAGGCGGAAGAGGCTTATCAAAGCCAAAGTCACTCCTAATTTCATGTTGGAATGGTTCCTCAATTCCTTATTTCCTTACATCTCTAAATATGTATCTACATCATAAGTATACTCATAGTAAGAGGCAATCTTTAGGGCCCAACAGTTAGATATTATCTACTCACAATATGGGATCCTTTACAAAATTATATCGGATGCACCACAACCCGATTTCTATCCTTCAAAAATGAAAGTTGGACCTCATGTTGATGGAATTGTTGGGTCCATAAGAATCACTACCGCATATCTTGTTGGTTCATCCATTTACAGTCGGTCAATCCATGGCTTCAAATGTTTCCACTATCCATTCATTGGATGTTCATGTTTTACAATCTACGGCCCTGATGGGTACCCAACAAATTGGAGTGAGGAATAAGAAAGGCAAGGATAAGAAAGGTGGTGGAAATAATAATAATAATCCAAAATATTATGTGGATGGTGGAGGGACCAAAAAGGAGAAGAGGAAGGTGAAATTACCTTGCAACATTTGCAATGAATATCACCTTACTCATCAGTTCCCAAAGTTGGAAGAGGCTCAACGCCTGCTAGTGCAACAGTTGTTGATTGTGCTGAAGAATTTATTTCCACACAGACAGAATGTGCAGGTAGTATCTTCTAGTGAAAATATCCAAGGGGCACCCAAACTACACCCTCATCAGATGTATCAATGTTGTTCATCAACATATTGAACCATAATAAGGAGGAGAAAGTGGATTTGTCGACCGGAACTCGTGATTACAGTAATCCTGAGTCAATATCCAAAGGAAAAGAAACTTTGGATCCTCAGAATTCTCTCCATATAGAGAAGCCTAAGAAGGAAACAATTCCACACATACCAAAAGGTGTGTATAAGTGTGCATTTCACAACCCCAATTCTCGAGTTGCACCCAACTATTCCATTATTGAGGAATTAGCTCAAATTCCATGTGAGATGTATGCCTTAGAAGTGCTACAAATTTTCCCTGCACAACAAGACGCATTTTTTTCTGCGATCGAGGTTGTTGAGTCTTCGATTCATCTCATTATGAAGTTTGATTCCATAGATGTGAAGCATGGTTTTCCTTATCATGTAGCCTTGCAAACTAATATCATGTACACAAAACATGTTATTCAAATGAATATCATTGATGAAGGATCTTTGACATGTGTTATGTCAGTATATTGTTGGAAATCCATTGGCTCTCCTAAGTTGACCCCCTCTCCTACCTTGTTAACCACATTTGATGGATGATCATTCACACCACACAGTCTCATTTCTTCTTTTCCGATCTAGTTAGGACAAAAGACTGTTTCTTTGGAAGTTGAAGTAGTCGATGCTCCACTTGATTATAACCTCTTATTGGGAAGGAGTTGGACCTATGTGATGACGGTTACTGTCTCATTATTTTTTTGAGTGTTTTGATTCCCTCGTGAAGGGAATATATTAACAATATATAGATTGTCATTCGACCACTCTGACTCCGTGGAAGATCTGGGATCTATGGTCCCATTGATCGAAAAATATCAGATGACAATTGAGAGCATTGGTGTTGGAATGTATCCTTTGCTTATGGGAACTTTCAATTTCACAACACTATTTTATTATATTCATGCTACCCCAGTCAGATATCAAACGTTGAACCCCACGATTCCCATTACACGGCTAGGTTCATTTATAACTTTGTATTTTGAAGATATGTGGGTGTTACCCTCACCATGTGAACCAGTTGAAGGTCTCGCCCATGCCAGGATGTGTTGGAGATACTTACACACACCTAGGATTTATTTTTCCTAAGGTTTTCCCTATGTTTATTAGTAATTATTCAGTCTCCTGTAGTTTAGGGAGAATATTCCTCTAGGAGAATATTCTCTTCAGTTCTCACTTCAGTTTGACCAATTGAGTGGAGTCGAGATGCCACATTGGGATTATCACCATGCAGCATTGGGATCATCACCATATAATGTGAGTTTTCCTTGGGATCATCACTAGACTATTGCATTACTGATGATTCCCTAATCTCCTCCTCACTTCACTCTGTTTCAGTCAGTTAACTGAAGACTAAAAGACTAGTTAACTCAAACTAGGTGGCAGTTCACTCTCGTAACTGCCTGAGAGACTAGACTAGGTGGCAGTTTACTCCCATAATTGTTGATGTGTGTCCAGATCACTCTATAACATCACTATGGAGCATTTTCTTCTCCTCCAGTGCATATTAGTTGAGTTATACAAAGTATATCATGTGTAAATTATCATTCATTCATTTGGTTAATGACAATTCTTCCATTTTTTCTCTCTTGTTTCTCTTTTCTCATATTTTCTCTACAATTGTGTATGTCAATTCCTAGCTAGATCTATTCTATGTAGTTTCAACACATTTACATGGTATCAGAGTCGATGGACTTCCAAGGAAAATCCACACCAAATTATTTTTGTAGGTACCGAAGATTGAAGACATCGGAAAAATGGAATTTCCAAAAGAATTCATTCTTAAATCGTATAATTTTTTTGCATGGAAGGAGAAGATGATAATGGATCTTCAAGGTAGAGGATTATACAGGTTAACCATGAATACAAAGACAGAATCAACATCAACCATAGAAAAATCCAAGCATCTAAATTGAATGGATGAAGCATTTGGAACAATTTGCAGTCTCATTTCTCTTGAACTCCTCCTTCACATATCCTCCCGTAAAACCCCAAATGAATCATGGAACACCATGGAATGGATTTTTTCAAAATAGGATGAGATGAGGGGACACATGATCAAGGTGGAATTGCTCACATTGGATCCAAAAATCTTTAACAATCTCCAATATTTCTTTACCAGATATAAGGATTTGTTTTCACAACTCAAGGCTTGCGGGGTTGATAAATATAAGGAGGAGAAACAAATGGTTCTCACCATTCTCTCCAAACTTGGTCCAGAATACTCAGTGTTTTTATCCACATTTAACTCAGTTAAGTTCACCTTTGGATCTACCTGGGTGATACCCTCTCTTGAGGCATCTATCGAGTCTCTGACACAAGAGCAAAACAAGCTCATCAATATGGGAAAAATACAAGGACTAAAGGTGCATGCACTTACTGTGAAATATGGCAGCGATCATCAATATCAGAAATCTAAAGGCAAAGACAAAAGGAAAGAACATGAAAATCCAAAGAAGGAAGGGTACTCAAAACCATTCAACGATGATCCAAAGGTGGAAAGGGAAGAAAAGGGGAGAAATGCACTTACTTCCATAAAGGATTCCATCCAGAATCTGCATGTATGTAGAAACAGATAGAACTAATGACCCAAATACTTACCTTGGAGATCACATCCCTGAGGGTTCCAAGAAGAAAAATCCAAAATATCAGAATCCCAAGAAAGGAAATTCTAGCCACACTTTGATTTCCATCAACTCCTCTCCTGATTCTTGGATCGTATTTTCAAGTGCATAACACCACATCGCTGCCACAAAATAAGTATATTCTTCATTGGATGCATGCAAACATCCTCCTATTCTCATGGGGGACAACTCTCCAGTCGAGGTCACTGGAAAAAGAAGAATTGAACTCACAAACAAAAGCTTCGAGAATGTGCTACACATTCCCAAACTTTTCGTCAATCTTCTCTCCATGTATCAGATGACAAAATCCAACACCGGAAAGAGATTTTGTTAAGAACCAAACATCAATATACCATAGAAAAACCTCAGGAAAAGTACTCAATGCCTTGAAAAAGAGATAATTTCAGATAATAAGCCTCTTCGAGGGGCAACCTTCTTTTACCCCACTTAAATGTTCAAGTACAAGATGATTAAAAATGAAAATTTCTCATTGGTATATATAGGAGACTAGGAGGTATAATTACAACTAATGGCCTAAAGCCGACATAAATAAAATAACATTACTAATCTAATATGCCCCAATTAAGGGTTAATGAGCCAATATTAGGGCTTAACATGCCCCTCCCCTTCAGACAAGTGTTGTCCGCAATGCTTGAGTAACTCTGGATGCTTCTATATAAAAGACTCATCTTCCCAAGTGGAATCTTCAGCTAGTAGTTTCCTCCATTTAATGAGATACTCTGAAATGGATATATTCCTCAGTTGGCGAATTCTTGTGTTAGTGATGGCTTCAGGATCCAATATGATTTTTCCTTCCTCGTCAAGTTCTGGAAATATATTTTGAACTGGGATCTTGTCGCCTATAACCTTTTTTAAGCATGAAACATGGAAAACTGGGTGTACTCGTGAAGATGTAGGCAGCTCCAATTTGTATGCCATAGTACCAATATTTTGCAATACCTTATAAGGGCCATAGTACTTTGGTGATAATTTATCATCCTTCTTGGCTTGCTTGAGGGACATCTGTTTGTATGGTTGTAGTCTTAAAAATACCCAATCCCCTACTTC
>ML835684.1:0-26001 GCA_009831015.1 Picea engelmannii | reverse complement strand
AATAATCTTAGAATTTCTGCACCTGGCAATTCAATCACAATTACCAAACAACTTGACCAATGGAATGACTCATCATTCTATGCATATGCATGTCCACTGTTAACAACAGTAAGTTCATTATTTCAATTTTCTGAACATAAAATATTATGTAGTCTCCATTCTCGTGACTACTTGACTTGTAACTTTCCTGTTGCAGTGTTTAACAGTTCCTGAAAGGTTCTCAATTTCAGGGGTTAGCAACATTTCAGCCATCAACATAATTATTTCCATGCAATAATATATATGCATGTACTTACCAAACATATTCAACCATTGCACTTAGTATGAAATTATATCACTTATTATGCACAAGTGTGATTCTCAATGCATTCTTATTCAGTGCACCTTGCATTGAATTACATAATGCTCTCTGTCTCAGTCATGTATCTCACCATCCATGGGTTGGAATTCTGGCCAATGTGTTTCCACAATCTTCATACATTTCCCCTTATCTTTCCAATTAATTGGATGCCTTCCTTTCTGACCCGCCTTGTCTTCAGCTAGCCCTCCTGGCTATAGCTTTCAGCCAATGTGACCATCACCCTATGACCACAACCTTACCCCTTGGGGTTTCAGGGTTTGCGATGCCAAAATGCATACGCCTACAGAATTCCTGACTCCTCGAATTCCGACTCTCTCTGTCGTGCTGATAGCTAATCTCCACTCATCGGGGTTTCGCGTTTCGCGATTCCAAAGTGCATAAACCCCACGTCCACGGGATTCTCGATATCCCGATGGACCCAACGTCGATGGATGGCTTCCTTATCAGGATTTTTCCCGATGGCGTCGATGGTTGCCACGCGTCCCTTATCTGACAGACGGTCCCGATTTCTCCGGGTTTTCGCAACTTGTGATGTCCCGACTTTCTTGTCCTCAGGAACTCCGATACGTCGATTTCCCGATGCACCAAAGTGCCGACGGGTGCTCGTTCTCCGCCACGTGTCTCTCTCCAATGGACGGCTCCAGATCTCGTCGGATATTTCGCCTCTAGTCTCGGAGGTTTAACCTTTGGACATCTCCTGACAGATCCAACGGCTGTCGGGTTTTCCGACTGAGATCTGATGGCTCAGACCGTTCCTAACCAAATCGGGATTTCAGGTATCGTGATTTTCCAATCCCCTGTGCAATATCCAAAGGCTTTAAACCTTGTGCACATTCTCCAGATATGACGGTTACAAGGTTCACCTTCCCTCCCGAACGGATCCTACAGTTCTAACACCATTGGTGTAGAGACTTGTCTCCCCGTGGCCGTAGACCACACTAGCTGCAGTTTCATAGCACCGCTATACCTCCTGAGCTTAATAAAAACTCGTCAAGTGTCCTCTTGGCACTTCGGAACAAACCAGGGTCCAAAATTGGTCCTCCCGACTCAATTTCCCTTCGTATTCTCAGTCCAAAGACCACTCCACTGGCCCATCTAGGCTCAGTGTCGAAACCTTGGCTCTGATACCAATTTGTAACACCCCCTTCACTCAACTACCCCGGGTTACTATAAGACTACTTGGTAGATAACCCAGAAAAATTGTAGCGCACCTTGGCTACCGTGTAGGTGTTACTACGTGGAATAATACATTCTCATTCATAGTTAATCACGTGCATTTACGCAATGAAATACATTTAATCTTAAAGTACTCATAAGAGACATTTTAACATAAATAATCCATGGCAAATACATTAATCCAAATGCACAGCAGAATGCATGACCATTGTAAAACATGTCTTAAAAGAAATTGTAATTATGTTTTATCACATTTTACCAATATGTTTTGTATCTCTGTGTATTAAAATGGTCATGCATTCTATTGTGCATTTGGATTAATGTATTTGCCATGGATTATTTATGTTAAAATGTCTCTTATGAGTACTCTAAGCTTAAATGTATTTCATTGCGTAAATGCACGTGATTAACTATGAATGAGAATGTATTATTCCGCGTAGTAACACCTACATGGTAGCCAAGGTGCGCTACAGTTTTTCTGGGTTATCTGCCAAGTAGTCTTATAGTAACCCGGGGTAGTTGAGTGAAGGGGGTGTTACATTCACTATTAAACAGACTCTACATTGGACCTCATCAGGTTTCATTGATTTTGACTGGGCTGGAGATAACATTGATCGCAAGTCCACATCTGGTTACTCACTCAGTCTTGGTTCTGGCCTATCTGTTGGTTGAGAAAGAAGAAGGATGTTATTGCTCTATCTTAAACCAAGGCAGAGTACAGAGGAGTAGTTAACATAACCATTCAGGCTATGTGGCTACATCATTTTCTCACTAATTTGGGAATTCAGTTTCATCGGTTGATCGTCCTCTAGTGTGACAACCAGAGCACTCTGAAGTTCTGCAGAGATCCAGTTCAGAGGTAGCTGACGAATCACATCAATATCCACATGCACTACATCCGAGACTTAGTACACGAGGAGATCATAGAATTGTAGCTTTGTCCTTCAGTAGAACAGACTGCAGGCATCTTCACTGAGTATAAGTTTCATTCTCTACGCAATCATCTTGGAGTGAAGGACACAATTGCCTAGAAACTGTCAGCTATTATTTTTTACATACATTTTACTTTGAAGGGGGGTCCCATTAGGTTTTACATATTTCCTCGTTTATTTCAGCGTATCTTTTGTATTTGGGTACCTAACATGGCCTCCTTGATGGGACCCATTCTTTATTTTCACCATAGTGAAGTTCAGGGGTTGTAGGAGATACTTCATACACAGCTAGGATTTATTTTTCCTAAGGTTTTCCCTATGTTTATTAGTCATTATTCAGTATCCTATATTTTAGGGAGAATATTCCTCTAGGAGAATATTCTCTTCATTTCACACTTCAGTTTGATCAGTTGACTATATTCTAGATGCCACATTGGGATTATCACCATGTAGCATTGGGATCATCACCAGCTAATGCGCATTGTCCTTGGGATCATCACCAAACTAGCACATTACTCATGATTCTCTGATATCCTCCTCACTTCACTCTATTTCAGTAAGTTAATTGAAGACTGAGAGACTAGTTAACTCAGACTAGGTGACAGTTCACTCCTGTAACTGCCTGAGAGACTAAACTAGGTGGCAGTTTACTCCTGTAACCGTTGGTGTGTGTCCAGATCACTCTAGACCACCACTATGGCGCATTTTGTTCTCCTCCAGTGTGCATTAGTTGATTTATACAGAGTATATCATGTGTAAATTATCATTCATTCATTTGGTTAATGAAAATTCTTCCATTCTTTCTCTCATGTTTCTCTTTTCTCATATTTTCTTTGCAACTTTGTATGTCAATTCCCAGCTAGATTTATTATGTGCATGTTCAACACATTTACAGGATGGACATATCATTGTCTACATCAGAGATCAACTATCAATATATCCAACCAGATATTTCATGCTCTAATTTGTTTTCTTCATGGATGGAAGAAGACGATCAGTTTCGAGAGCCTATTTGGGCTCAGAATTCTTCGACTTATCTCGATTGTTTTAAAATGATTGCCTTATGATGAAGACATTATAGAGGCAAGGATAGGGCCAAAATGACCATGGGAAAATATGCATCATCGATCATATTTCCTTCTCGAGCTCATTCGAGTTAAAAGATGAGAGTTATGATCAGTTGTGAGTGGAGGTATCAATCAGTCCATGAACCCTTTAGAAAATCATGGTGTTTATGTTGAAGGGAACATGGCTAATGTATCGGAAACCATTCTGATTAACATCTTTAAAATCCCTTACATTTTTGAAAAAAAAATTATCGGTGTGGACTGTTCTCTGGAAGATATTTGTACACAAACCTCTTTATTTAAAGAGTTTTGCAATGTTTTTTCCTTGTCTTATGAAGAAATGTCATGCATTGACTCCTGCATTGTCGAACAGGAGATTTTTTCTTGTGTTGCTAAATTTAATTCTATTGGATTTATTTTCTCCATTATTGTTTATTTTGATATTGAAGTAGAACAAATGGACATAAAGACAACATTCCTACATGGGGATATTGAATAATAAATATACATGAAACAACCACAAGGTTTTGCAGTGAAGGGTAAGAAAGAGTAGGTTTGCAAGATGAAAATTTCCTTGTATGGCTTAAAGCAATCTCCAAGGATGTAGTGTCAAATTTTGATAGTAGTATTTTGGGACTTGGTTTCACAAGGAGAAACGTTGATCACTCTGTGTATTTCAAATTATTTGGATATCATTTTATTTATGTGGTGTTGTATGTTGACGATATGTTGTTGATTGGAAACAACCAAGAAATCATCAAGGAGGTAAAAACCAAGTTGTCTTCTAAATTTAATATGAAATATCTTGGTGTTGCAAATTTTATTTTCGGAATAGGCATTAAAAGAGATTGAGAAAACAAGAAACTTTAGTTGAATGAGAGGAAATATGTTGAGATAATATTTCAAAGGTTTAATATGCAAAAATTTAAAGGGGTGAAGGTCCCTATTCCTATAGGTGTGAAGTTATATGTAGATTAGTGCTCTAAGACATAGGAAAAGGAAGAGGACATGTCCCATATTCACTTTTCTAGTGCTATTAACAATTTGATGTATGTAATGGTCTATACTAGATCAGACATTGCACATGTTATGGGAGTTTTGAGAAAGTATAAGTCAAAACCAGGGAAGGAGCATTGGACAGTTTTAAAGAGGGTTTTTGGGTATTTGTGTGGCACTAAAAATTATAGAATTTTTTACCAAGGATGACCCAGAGTCGACAGAGTGTTGGATATACATGGATTTGTTGATGCAAAATGGGATGGATAATTGGATCGTATAAGGTATACAAGTGGTTATTTGTTTAACCTATTTGGAGTAGAAATTAGTTGGATGAACAAGAGATGATTTGTAGTTTCTCTCTCGGCTATAGGAGTTGAAAACATGGCATCCACTCATGCAAGGAATTTGTATGGTTATAGAGATCATGTTAAAGTATTGGGTTTGTAAATAAATCTATAAGGTTATATTGTGATAGTTAGAGTGCAATCTTTTTTGCAAGGATCCTATCTTATCATCCTAAGACAAAGAATATTGATGTTTAGTACCACTTTATGAGAGACATGCTTGAAGAAAAGAAGGTTCTTTTGGTGAAGGATGACACTTTGAAGAATGTTGCAAATTCATTGAAAAAGTCTGTAAGCACTGAGAATTTATGTTGGTGTAGAGAAGAAATGGGAATTTCTTCCCTGGATTGTTGATCATGTAATTATCGGGGGCCCCATGTATGCAAAGAAAACAACAAGTGGGAGAATATTGGGTATGTATTATATTCTTCACATGATTTTTTTTTGTGTTGTCACATTGCGCTAGGTGGATTGAGGGGGTCACAAGGGGAGACAAAGATCTCAAGGAAAAATTTTGGGTTGTTTTTGGTTTGTTTTTGGCCTATTTTTTGGAGTTTTTGGCCAATGGTTTTTCAGCCCATTATAATGTAATTATGGTCAAGGAATATAATATAAGTCAATGGATTAGGGTTTTGGATGCCATGGTATCTTATATATTTTGTATTGTAATGGTGAAGTTAATACAATGAGAGTTATAGGTGCAAATATAAACATTTTTTGGTTTTCCTAGTTAAGGGTTTCCACGGTAAATTTCTAAGTACTATGTGTGATTGATATTGTTTTCTTTCTATTGTATAAAGAATCGGTATGTGCATTGATATACTATAAAGGTTTAAATCCTACACACAATGGCCATGAAATGACTCATTCCTTCCATCCCACATATCACAAGTTAATTCAACCATGTCCCCATTAGAAAGATATCTAAAAACCTTACCCACCATTCCTACTCTCTATAGAAGTGGGTGTCAATCAAGTGGTGCCCTTGTACATGCTATTGTGTAAGAATCATCCAACTCATGCCACCAAAACTCTTATACTTCAATTAGTGGTAGGCCAAACCTTTATCTAATATCTTCCAAGACTCAATCACTATCCACTCTAGTCCTCAACCTTGATGACATGGGCTTAGAAAAATTTCCTCATGTCCTACAAATAATCTATCCCGCCGACCTCATAGGTGCATTATCTAGACATTTCATATATTCGATGATCAATACCATATATTGAAATATTCTACTCTATGTAATTAAAAAATATATCGGTATGGCACATTTACCATCAGATCCCAATGCTCAATCTAGTGGGAGGAGTAACTTTTGATCCCTCTGATAGTTTACCCCCTTGTAGAGATAGTCCTCAATATGCATTGGGAGTTGATCCTGATGTGCAAGGAAGTATTCTTGGAACATGTTCCTCATACCACTGTCTCCTTTGTAGATTTTAACCTTGTACAATATTTTACTGCAAATAGATTTTCAATAAAAGAACAGAAAAGATACAATGGAAAATACACACATTACATAGATATTTTTCCCCTGGAAACCCAAACCAGGAAAACCAACATATTCTATATTCCTTCATAGGGAAACATTGTTTACAATACAATATACATATAGGCGCTAGGGGCATCCAAAACCCTAACCCAGTGACCTAGATTAGTCAACAACCCTAATTCCTTAACCGGAAATAGAAAACCATCGACAAAAACCATCTGTCGAAAAACCACCCAACAATGGACACGAAAAATCGAGGAAAAAATGTGACATGTTTCCCAAGTAAAAAATGTGACATGTTTTTTGAGGCAAAAAAAAATTCTCAGGGGTGCTTCCCAAAACCCCCGAAGGGGGGCCTAGCGGCCCCGCTGCGTGCCCAATGCAACATATCATACACTAGTGCTAGTCATGCAAAGACTATAACACATACCCAAAATTCACCCACTTGTTGTTTTCTTTGCATATTGGGGGTTACAGGGTTACATAGTCAACAATCCAGGGCAACAATTCCCATGGATCCTTTACACCAAGAGAACTTCTCTGTGCTCACAGATTTTGTTAATGAATCTGCAACATTCTTCAAAGTGTCCACCTTCATCAGCAACACTTTCTTTTATTCAACCATGTCTCTCACAAAGTGATATTGAATATCAATATGCTTTGTCTTTGAATGATAAGTTGGGTTCTTCACCAAAAAATTGCACTCTGACTGTCACAATCTATCCTTACATGTTGTACCAACCCAATACCTGAACACAATATTTGTAACCATATTGCTTCCTTACTTGCACGAGTGGCTACCATGTATTCAACTTCTATAGTTGAAAGTGCCACTACATATTGTCTTTTGCTCATCCAATTGATTGCTCCTCCAAACAGGTTAAACACATACCCTCTATTAGATATCCTATGATCCATATCTCCAACCCAATCTGCATCCACAAATCCATGTATGTCTAATACTTTTTCCAATCCTGGTCTTCCTTGGTAGAACAATCCATAGCTATCAGTTCCACACAACTACATGAAAACCATTTTTATTGTTGTCCAATGCTCCTTCCCTGGTTTTGACATATACCTTATCAAAACTCCCACTTCATGTGCAATGTCTAGTGTAGTACAAAACATTGCATACACCAAACTACCAACTACACTCGCATATGGAACATGAGACATGTCCTCCTCCTCTTCCTGTGTCTTGGGACACTGATCTGAAGATAACTTTACACCAACAGAAATAGGGACCTTGATCAGTTTACATTCTTGCATATTAAACCTATGCAATATTGTCTCGACATATTTTCTCTGATTTAACTAGAGTTTCCTCCTTTTCCGATCTCTTTCAATTTCCATGCCCAAAATGAAATTTGAAGAACCGAGATCCTTCATGTCAAATTTAGAGGACAACTGAGTTTTCACATCCTAGATAATGTCCTTGGTGTTTCATATCAGCAACATGTCATCCACATACAAGACCAAATAAATCAAATGATAACCAATTAATTTAAAATACACACAATGATCATCTTTGCTTCTTGTGAAGCCAAGTCCCATCATATAAGTATCAAATTTTTGATACCACATCCTTGGTGATTGTTTTAAACCGTATGGGGACTTTTTCAGCTTGCATACCAGCTCCTTCTTTCCCTTCACAACAAAGCCTTATGGTTGCTTCATATAGATTTCTTCTTCTAGATCCCCATGTAGGAATGTTGTCTTCACATCCATTTGTTCTACTTCAAAATCAAATGCAGCAGAAACAAATAACAGAAATATTATAGAATTTAACTTGGCAACAAGAGAAAAAATCTTACCAAAATCAATTCCCTCAACCTAGGAATAACCCTTTGCTACTTACCGAGCTTTGTATTTCTCCACTTTTCTTTCTGCATTGAGCTTATTTTTAAATACCCATTTGCTTCCAATGGGATTTCTTCCAGACAACAATTCCACTAGATCCCAAGCCTCATTCTTATCCAAGGTTGTCATTTCTTCATCCAATGTCTTTTTTTAGATCTTCCCATCCTCTAAATCCATTGACTCCCTGACAGTTATAGGATCATCATCAGTAATAAACAAAGAAAAATCTGAACAGAAATCAGATGGAGTATACCTTTCTGGTAGCCTTCTTTATCAAACCGATCTTCTCAATAATGGAGTATGAGGATCTTATTCTTCTAATTCATGTTCTTCTGTAGACTCTGATTCATCATCCATTAAATCAAACTTTATTTTCTCTAGTTCTTCCTTACTTGGTAGGAATTCCTATTTAACAACATCCTTCATTTCTCTAAATACCACATCTCATATATACACAACCTTCTTAGTTTATGGGTTTCAAAGCTTATAACCTTTGAGACCATCTTTATACCCAATAAAGATACACTTTTCATCCTTCTTATCTAGCTTACTCATGTTTTCCTTTGGAACATGAATATAGACCTCATAGCCAAATACCTTGAGATGTGTGAGAGAGAATATTTCTTATCAATCCATACCTATTGTGGAGTCTTTTCATCCAGCGCTAATGAGGGTGATCTGTTGACCAGGTAACATGCAGTACCCACTATCTCTACCCAAAATTCTTTCCTTAACCTGGCACCACTAAGAATGCACCTTGCTTTTTCCATCAACGTCTTTTTCATCCTTTCTGCAACTCCATTTTGTTGAGGTTTATATGGAGTAGTATTCTACCTTTCTATACTTCACTTCTTATAGAATTCTTCAAATTCATTCCCACATAAATCTCCACCATTATCTTCCCTCAACACCTTAATTATTTTCTCTATTTGATTATCAACAAGAGCCTTAAACACTTTTAACATGTCAAAGACTTTAGATTTCTTCCTAAGGAAATATATCCAAGTATTCCTCGAGAAGTCATCTATAAATGAGACATAGTACACAAATTTTCCCAATGGTGGAACCGACACAGGTCCAAACACATCAATGTGAACTAGTTGTAAAATTCCTTATGCCCTCATTGCACCAGAGGGGAAACTTACTCGATTTTTCTTCCCATATACATAGTGTTCACAAAAATCAAAATCCAGAGAGTAGTTAGACATACCTTCAACCATACCTTTATCGTGTAGTAGTCGAAGACCCTTCTCTCTGATATGCCCTAGTCTTTGATGCCACAATATAACCTTTTCTCCAGAGAATGTAGGAGTTATTTATTCTTAAACTCCAATATCGAGAACAATGGAACTATTACACCCATCACTAATAGTGTTCCCTTGTAGATTATACAGAGTTCCAAACCGAACTCCCTTCAGCAGCACCATTTCTCCTCGAAACATCCTGCAGGATTCCTTTTCAAATATTGTTTTTACCCCTGCATCATCCATTTTTCTTATAAAAATAAAATTTATGGCCAATCCTAGGATGTGCAGAACATCAGGTAGTGTCCTAATCCTTCCATCTATGAGCCTCAACTTGAATTCTCCTTGACCTATGATTATGGTTTTTGAGTCATCACCTAGGAAAACATTACTTCCATCATACCTTTCATATTCACAAAACCACTCTCCGTGGGGATTCATATGAAAGCATGCACATTTTATATTCAAGTGTTCTTGAAGAATCCAAGTACACATCCCCTCCTTCTTCCTTGGAGGTATTTTGTTCTGTAGAAGGAGATTCTTCAAATCCCTTGTTTTTCTCAACTTTGGATCTACATTGCTTCTTGTAGTGCCCTTCTTTTCCACATCTCCAACATACCTTTACAAAAAATTTGGGAGACTTAGATCTCCAACTTGAGGACTTAGATATATTTATTTCCTGGGAGATTCCTCTTGCAAATGATGCATTTGTGCTCTGTCCTTCCATGTTCTTTCACCTCATCTCCTCCAACAACAAGGATGAGACCACTTCATCAAACTTCAAGGCAGTTGTATTAATACCTATGGACACAACCAGACTATCCCACGAGTCTAGTAAAGAGCACAATAAATTTATACACTTATCTTCATTTGAAATTTTAATCTCAACAGATACTAACTGACTGACCACAATATTGAAGGCATTCAAATGCTCTACCACAGAGTCTCCATCTCTCATCCTCAGATTATACAGCTTCTTTCTCGAAAATAGTTTATTTACTAGGGACTTAGACTGATAAAACTTCCCCAACTTATCCCATAAATATTTTGTTGTATCTTCCTCTGACACATTGAATAATACTGAATTTGAGAGACACAGTTGGATTGCTGTCTTCGCCTTTCGATCCAAATTTTTCCATTCATTTGTTAAATTTCTTGTAGGTGTAGTACATGGATCCACTGCAATCCAATGATCGCTTTACACCAACAGATCTTCCATCTTGACCTTCCACAGCTCAAAATGTTTCCCATTAAGCTTCTCGATCTCCATTTTCGAACTACTCACCATTTATTTTCACCTGAAAAATCAATACCACGGATTTCTTGTTGTAACAAGGCTTATCATAGTCCCGAGACAAACCCTTGAACAAAAGGGTGTCCCCCTGAAGCCAACAAAGCTCTGATACCAAATGTAGATTTTAACCTTGTACAATATTTTACTGCAAAGAGATTTTCAATAAAAGAATAGAAAAGATACAATGGAAAATGCACACATTACACAGAGATTTTTCTCCTGGAAACCCAAACCAGGAAAACCAACATATTCTATATTCATTCATAGTGATACATTGTTTACAATACATTATACATATAGGATCCAGCGGCATCTAAAACCCTAACCCAATGACCTGGATTAGTCAACAACCCTAATTCCTTAACCGTAAATAGAAAACCATCGGCAGAAACCATGTGTTGAAAAACTGCCCAACAATCGACACGAAAATCAAGGTGATACGAAAAACGAGGAAAAATGTGACACGTTTCCTGAGGAAAAAATTTCTCAGGGATGTTACCCCCGAACACCTGAAGGGGGGGCCTAGCGGCCCCCCCTCAAACCCCCTTGCATGCTCGGTACAATGTAGAAAACACTGGCGCTAGTCATGCAAAGACTATAACACATACCCAACATCCTTCACATCTCAATAAATTCCCCCATTTTCATATCATTGGCTCTTTAAGACCCCTATCATGAATATAAGTCACAACCTTTTCAAAGAACAAGGAACATAGGATTATCCTAAAATTGAAATTACCACCTGGGGTGTTTATATAGGAGCACAATTGGAACTTTACCACCATCGACATCATTTGGTCCCATACAAAACACTCTCCACTAGAATCATCATACCTTTGTAGTGGTAATGCAATGGGTCTATACAAACTCATATAGCCTCCTTCATCAAGGCATCACTAGCTGAGTATCATATAGCCTCCTCCATCAAGGTTTTATTAGGATATGACTCGACAGAAAAAATCACAGGACGCAAAAAGGTCAAGTTGTAGCTCAAGGATGGAAGGATTAGAACACTCCCTAGGGATTTTCACATTCCATAGTTGGATAGAAACTTGATATTTATAAGCAAGTTGAGTGATGCAGGTGTACATATTGTGTTCAAAAATGGAACCTATAAAATGGTTCAAGGAGTAGTGGTGTTGATGAGGAGAGTTTAGAATGAAACTCTATATAAGTTGTTGGTAAGAAAAATCAGTAATGGGTGTAACAATTTTGTTATTCCTAAGGGTAAATAAGACAAAACCACTATGGTCTCTAGAAAAAATACAATGCAATGGCATCAAATACTACGACATATTGGAGAGAAAGACCTTCGAGAAATACATAGTAAAGGTATGGTTGAAGGTATGTTTGATTGCACACTATATATTTATTTCTATGAACATAACATTTAAATGGCAAACAAAATCGGGTAAGATTCTCATCTTGTGCTACAAGAGAAAAAGGAATCTCAGAGTTAGTACATAGTGATGTGTTTGGACCTATTCTTGTTCCATCATTAGGTAAATCTATGTACTATGTTTCGTTCATTGATGATTTCTCTAGGAATACATGGATTTATTTCCTCTAAAAGAAATTTGAGGTCTTTGGTAATTCCTATAGTTTAAGGCTCTTGTGGAGAATCAGACAGAGATGAAAGGTGTTGAGGACAAATAATGGTGGATATTTCTATGGGAACGAATTGGAGGAATGTTGTGAGAAGTGTGGTATAGAAAGGAAAATGACCACTCCACACACACCTCAAAAGAATAAGGTTGTATAAAGGATGAATAAGACATTGATGGAAAAATTAAGGAGCATTCTTAGTGGTGTTGGGTTAGGATAGGAATTATAGGTAGAGGTAGTTGGTATTGCATGTTACCTGGTAAATAGGTCACCCTCATCAACATTGGTGGAAAAAAACATGCATGAGGAATGGACGAGTAAGAAGCCCTCTCTTGAACATCTTAGAGTGTTTGGTTGTGATGCTTATATACATGTTCCAAAGGAAAATAGGAGTAAGTTGGATAATAAAGCTAGAAAGTGTATCTTTATTGGTTCTAAAGATGGTTTAAAAGGCTATAATATTTAGAACCCATAAACTAAGAAGGTTGTCTACATGCGAGATGTCATCTTTAGAGAGGTTAAAGATGTTCCCAAATGGGAACTCTCATCGAAAGAAAAATAACTAGAGACAATAGAGTTTGAGTTGGAGGGTAAATAATCTGACTCAACAAAAGAACAAGAACCTCATATTCTAGTATTTAGGAGATCGATTCCAGAAAGAAGACATCTAGAAAGGTATTCTCCACTTGATTTACATTCTAATTTTTCTTTGTCTATTACTATTGATGATCCTAGAACTATTAGGGAGGTAGTGTATTCAAAGGATGGTAAACTCTAGAAGAAAGTTGTGGTTGAAGAAATGAGTAGCTTGGATTAAAATGAGGTTTGTGATCTAGTTTAGTTGTTGACTAGGAGAAAGATAGTTGGTATAAAATTGGTGTTTAAGAAGAATTTGAATGAAAAAGCTAAAGTGGACAAGAATAAATCTCACCTGGTAGAAAAAGGATGTTCCCAAGTAGAGGGAATTCATTTTGGTGACATTTTTCTCATGTTGCTAAATTTATTTCTATATACATATTCAAACTCCCTTTAGCAACACCATTGCCCCTCGAACCATTCTACAAGTTTCATTTTCAAACATTGTTTTTACACCTTCATCATCCATATTGATTACAGAAATAAAATTCCTAACCAATCCTGGGATATGAGGAACACCAAGAAGTGTTCTAATCCTACCATCCATGAGCTCCAACTTGACTTTTCCTCATACTATGATTTTGGATGTCAAGTCATCTTCTAGAAAAACATCACCCTCATCATGCCTTTCATGTTCACAAAACCACTCCCTATGAGGATTCATATGAAATGATGCCCCTAAGTCAAGCAACCATGCATCATGATCTGCATGTGTGCTTGAAGAAGCCAAGTACACAACCCCTCCTTCAATTGTGGAGGTTTTTGATTTTGTAAAAGAGGCATCATCAGATCCATTCCTTGAGCTCAACACTTTTAGATCTACAATGTTTCTTGTAATGCCCTTATTTTCCACATCTTGTGCATACCTTTACAAATTTTCCAGGATATTTAGATCTCCTACTTGAGGACTTATTTATATTACTTTCCTAGGAGTTTCCTCTTGCAAATAAGGAATCTATGCTCTACCTTTCCATGTTTTTTCACCTCATATCCTCTAAAAACAAGGATGAGACCCAATCATTGAAACTTAAAGTAGTTGCATTAATATCCATGGCCACAACCAAACTATCCCATGAGTTTGGTAAGGAGCACAATAAATGGATACACTTATCTTCATCAAAAATCTTAATATCAACATACAATAATTGACTTACTACAATATTGAAGGTGTTTATATGCTTTGTTGGTGAGTCTCCATCTTTCATATTCAAGTTGTGAAAATTATTTCACATGAACAATTTTTTTACCAGGGACTTAGACTGATACAAATCCCCTAACTTATTCCATAATTCCTTGGTTACAGCTTCCCCTGACACATTCAGTAATATTGAATTTGAGAGACAGAACTGGATTGTCCTTTTCGCCTTCCGATATAACTTTTCCTAGTCTTCTATTGAAGTTCTTGTAGGTGCAATACCTGGATCCACAAAAATCCATTGGTCTTTGTCTACCAACATATCTTCCATATTGAGCTTCCACAACTCAAAATGTTTCCCAATAATTTTATCAATCTCTATTTTTGAACTACTCGTGATTTATTTTCACCACAAGAATCGATACTGAAGAGCTCCCACTGTAACAAGACTTATCACAAATCCGAGCCAAACCCCTCGCCACAAAGTAGTCCCCTTGAATCCAATAACTACTCTGATACCAAATGTAAGTGTTTTAAACCTTTTATTGTAATTATATGTACACATAGATTCTTAAAATAGAAAAGAAAACAATTGCAATCACACACATACACAGAGATTTACCCTGGAAACCCAAGCTAAGAAAACCAACAACATGTTTAGAGTCACACCTTTACTTCTTATTCATCATCATCATACAACTTAGTTTTTTACAATACAATATATATATATATATATATATATATATATATATATATATATATATATGATCTCATGGAATCCAAAACAATCCATTGAACCAAATTAGACTAGAACCCTAATTCCTTAACTAGAATTATAAATCCACGAGCTGAAATGCCATGCACCATTAAATCGCCAAAGGTGAAAAACCACCCAAACATTACCAATTTGTTGAGTACCATGTTGCAACTTACTCTTCCACCAGATGAGTGTTGTGCTTTCCAGACGAAGCGATGTCAATTTGATCTTGGTTGCCTCATCATTGATTTGTTGCACACTGCAATATACCTCCATCTGTCTAACCCAGTTATCAAGATTTTCAGCATTGACTTCTCCATTATACATGGGCAACTCAAATTTCACATCAATTTTAAGTAATGGCATGTCAGACTTATGTTTATGGGAATGAGAATGTTTTATTGCAAAAGTAGGATTCGAACTTGTACTTGAAGAAGAAGAAAAAGATGGAGATGAAGGAGGTGAAGGAGGAGCTTTTGGAGGGTCCTCTACTTCTTTAATTTTGTATTTCTTTGAATGTTGCCCTTGAATGGGTCTCTTTCATTCCAAGTCATCAGCATACAGCACTTTTACCATCTCTGACATGGAAAAGAAAGTTTTTTGAAATTATCTTTCGTGTTGAGAAAGTCCTTCTTCAGATGTCATCTTCTCACGTTGAGATGTCCTCTTTCTTGATCCAATCTCGTGATATCCTTCTAGAAGCTCTCCTTCACCATGCCTTAGATTTTCTCTGGTGATCATGTATACTCAAAACAACCAACTGTCAATATGCTCTGATACCACTTGATCCGAAATGATCTTTTAAAGACTTTGGTTAAGTATTTTGCATGAGTTGATTTAACATTTAGAAATTAAGGAGAAGAAGAAGATTTAATGAAATAATGTTGTTGCCATCATTAAGAATGCAGAACAAAAAATGAGCATTAAGAAAAGCAAACCATAATGCCAAAAATTGTTAATGGAGTTCGGCAAAGCTGCCTACGTCTCTGGGCCTTTGTCTCAGTGGGGGAGGTTTTCTTATTAATCTTCAATTCTTCAAAAGTACATCAAAATTACATCAATTTGTTATCTCACTGACACAACAATGTTATACTCTTTCTCAAGAATGAACGCAACAGATGGAACTGAAAAAGGTGTAGTAGAACTCCTAGAAATGGCCTTTAAATCTTTGCTACTCTCATGGCTTCCCTACATAAAAATAGCTTGGAATTCACAAATTATTCATCATTCTCCTATTCTGAACTTGTTTTACATGGAAAAAATGTTGGATTTATATAGGATTTGAGTTGGGGGTCACATCCCAACTTCCTCCCAATATCTGGGCTCCAGATCCTCAAAAAATGGGCAAATCCCCTTTAAAATGGCTGAAATATATTAAAAAATCCAATTTCTAAAGCTAAAAACCCACTCTTGGCATAATTTAGGCGTGCACCTTCTAGTCCTTCGCTCCTGGTCCTATGGTACCCATGTGTCCAGCGTTTAGGGCTAAACAGTTAGGCCCATGCCCAAGGTTCTCGACCCTGGTCATGTAGAAGGCCATGTGGCCACGCCCTGGTCCAATGTCACTGTGCCCCCTGCTCCTTAGGTCACGGTCATATGCCAGTTCATCCTGGTCTAGCGCCTTGGTAGAAGGGTAGCCCCCCTTGACCGAGCACTAACCCCCACACTCTGCGCTAACTCAACTTAAAATATAATGTGCCACATGGTCTAAAAAGTAATACATCGGCCTTGGTGGCTAGCGTGTGGTGGTTAGATCATTGCTTGCCCAGGAGGTCAAAAGGTCAATCTACCAGAGCTGCATACAAACTTTTGACCCGACCCTTATTGCTTATCAGGGGTTCCACGTGGCACCCTGTGATTGGTCCATGTGTCACCCTATGACTGGTTTGTACTACTGACTCATTGGTCCAATCAGCCTGCGCAGTCAATACCCCTACCACGTGTCACACCTAGAGGAAGCCACCTATTTTATAGATCAGGATCATATTTCCATGTCACTTCCATGCATCCTTCCATACTGCCACATGTCTGCACCAGGGTCTGCCACATCACTATAGAGACTTCCATGTCAGCTTCCATACAGTCCAGTCATCTGCCACATCAACACCCGAAAATGCCAAATATGCATGCCACATGTCATCATCAGGTGCTTCCACGTCAGCATGCTAACATCATCTTCCATACCATGCTAGCGTACTGCTGATGTCAACAGTACAAACTGTTTACTTTGACTTTTTGCATGTTTGGTAAAAATTTCAGATCACGATAATTTCGCCATACGTAGTCCATTTTCGAAAAATAATATATTGTCGGAATCGACACGACGAGAACTAAGCGATGACGCTAGTTTCGTCCAAATCTGAGAACTTTGAATTTTTGGCCTTTTTGGATCTATTTGGATCAGTTCTCCAAAAAGGAGGGAGAAGACTATGATGACAGCTTGTTCCAGTAACCAAATATACCTCTACCTGAGCTATTATATCTCTTGCAGTATCCATGGGTTGGAGTTTACATCAGATGGATGTAAATATTGTTTTTCTCAACAGAGTAATTGAAGAAGAAGCATATGTAGAGAAACCTCAAGGTTTTGAGGTATACCAGAAAGAGACCCATGTATGAATATGGAAGAAGACCTTGTATGGATTCAAGAAACTTGGTGCAGAGCCTCTCATGTACAGCAGAATAGTGGTGAAAACTTCCTATGATAGAGGAAGTGTATTGAAATGGTTCTTCAAAAGTCTAGGATAATGGATTACAAATTTATGGCAAACTCCCATGATGACAGATCTGAAGAAGATGAGAAAATATGATCCAGTAGACTTGTCCTTGTATCAACAATTGAATGGATCGTTAATGTATTTGGAGAATACTCAACCAAATCTATGATTTGTTGTGAAAATAGTTCCAGGTGGAACCTAGCCATGAAAATTGAACAACTACCAGATATCTTCATGGGACATTTGAGTTATGATATACAGTTTCATGGATTTATCGATTCAGATTGGGCAGGGAGTGAAGATGACATAAGAAGTGCTTCTTGGATATGTTTCAGTTTGAACTTTGCCAGGATATCATGGGCTAGCAAAAAACAGAAGTTTGTTGCACTCAGCACTGCAGAAGTAGAGTATATTGCAACTTGTGATGCTTGTATGGAAGCAATGTGGCCCCATAAGTTGGTTTTTGGACTGTTTGATCAGGTGTTGGATTCGACTGTGATATATTGTGATAACCATATCTATGTGAAGCTCTCAGAGAACTCGATGTTCCGTGATAGGTTGAAGCACATTGAGATCAGGTACTATTTTCTCTGTGATAAAGTCCAGAGGGGAGAAGTGGTTCTCCAGTATATATCCACTGATGAGAAGATAGAAAATATTTTGGTAAATCCTCTATCCAAGATGAAAAGTTTGCATACTTAAGGGACAAGTTGGACTCGTGGAGATGAATTTTTTATTGGAAAAGGAAGTGATTACTCCCCAAGTTGGGAGGGAGCATTGATATATTATTGATGTATGGACAATGATTTTTCAGTTTGGAAAATGGTCCAAGTTGGGCAGTCACCTTCCAGTCTGGAAAGTGGCCCAAGATTTATGACGGATAGTCATTTTCCAGTTCAGAAAATGGTCCAAATTGGACATTCATTTTTGTAATGAAAATGGTATGATATATTGTTGATATACCATAGACAGTGATTCCCCTTGTGGCAAGTGTGGGGGAATGGTCTAGGATAGTCATTCTTCTTGGAAGTCACTCTGAGTAGTGGTAAAGCAGAATGGTTTTCCTCTCTGGGCAGTCATTCTTTCGAATTTCACAGTTGTGAGAAGTTTCAAAGAATGGTGTGTTATAGGAGGTTGGTGCAGGACAGTCATTTCTATAGGAAATGGTTCGGACAGTCATTTTCTAGGGAAGACTCATTCTCTCCAGGTTGAACTATGATTAGTGTCGGAAGAATGGCCCAGTTAGGTGAATGGTCTAGGTTCAACAATCAAGGACAGTCATTCCCTAGGGAAAACTCATTCTCTCCATGTTTCATTGTGATTAGTGTCAGAAGAATGGCCTAGTTAGGTGAATGGACTAGGTTCAGAAATCACAGACAATTATTATTATATGCTTGAGAAGAATATTCCAGATAGCCCATGGCTGATGTTTAACTTTTTGAGGGAAGAAACTCTTCCATATCTCACATATATGAGTGGAAGAATGGCCCAAATGAATAATTTTGTATCATGATATTGTTTATCAAGTTGATATCAAATGATATGATTGTTGTGGAGACTGTATGTCTCTGAATAGTAGTTGTATTCTATTGTGGTGGATGCAATCCACTGGTAGTGATTGTGTGTCACTGGTTAGTAGTTTTGTTCTACTAGGAGTGGTTGTGTACCATTGGATAGTAATCGTATACTACTATGGATAGACACAGTTGTGTTCTATTGGATGGCATTGTAGTAGTTGCATGCTATTATCTAATTTCCATGGAGACTACCACTAGTGTTGGAGATAATTTCCAGCTAGATGGACAGTCAGTGTGTTGGTGCACAGACATTCTCCTTGTGAAGAATGGTCCAGGTTGACAGATTGTTGATGTATCATGTACTGGTATTTTCCTAAGGCATAGATTGTGGCTCGATTAGGAAAATGGTTCAGGACCAATATTCTCCTGAGGCACAGTTATTGGCCCAATCAAGTTGAATAGTATGCCCCCTAAGGACATGACGTCTCGATTAGGGTGGTTGATACGGGATCGATATTTTCTAAGGCATATGAGTAGATATTGATCTCTATGGTACATATGACCCGATTAGAAAATAGTTCGAGACTTACATTCCTATAGGAATGGTCTAAGTAGCCCATGGTGTGGCTTTCAGCATCTGGGAGGACTGACATTCTTCTAGGACTATGTCTGGAATAGAAGAATGGTCCTTGTATCACTCTTTTGAGTAAGTGAATTATTCAGCATTGTACCTGATTACTCAGATGGAGTATGGCCTCGATAAATGATGCAATTGACGCTATCAGATGATACTAATAATGGTGATGTTACTCTAGAGTTAATCTACATGATCATGAAATAGTCTGTGTGGCTATGATGATGCTACTGGTTGAATGGTCTGTTTGTACTCAATACCATTTCCTTTAATACCTCTCTAGATAGGAGGGAGTGTTGATATTATGGTAGTTGTGGGAGGTATTAACCTACATGTATAACCTCTGACCATATTAGAATGTTCTAGAAGCTAGAGAAACCCTAAACAGATGTATATAAACCCTAGAAGACATGGCGGCTCAATAAAAGAATTAATATTTAAGTGTTAGCCTCTAAAATAAGAATTCAGACTTGACAAGTGACAAATAGCACTATAAATAGAGGGCACTTGAGCTCATTTGGCCATTCACTCACTCACAGCTCACACAAGACAAGTGGTGCACAAGTTTGGAGGAGTGCAGTTGCATGAGCTACTGCAGCTGGGTTTTTGGTCTTGGTTTCTAGTTTATGGACTTTCTGTTTGGTGCATTATTCTTGGAGAAAGAGAGATAAGTTATCTCTTGGTTATCTGTTGGGTCTGGTACTACTTCCAGAATCATTATATCTATCAAGGTTATGGTGCTCAGGAGTGGTTCTGTGTCTATGGTTGGGTGACAATATTGATATATTGTCTATGGAAAAATGAGCACATATATTGTATTATAACATTGATTTTAAGGTTTTTCTGAGCTACTGTATGAGTTTTGAAGGCCATGCTTGAAAAATGTTGTAATTTTGACCCTGTTAGAAAAAATGGTGCTACCGGTAGCACCACGTTTTGATTTGGGAGTTGATTTTGATGTTTTTTATGCAAAAATATGGGTTTTAAGAGCTAGAGTTATCGTTTTGAGGTTATAGTTCTCGTTAAGTTAGTAACTTTGTTTAGTGCATGTTGGAGGGTATATAGAGAATTTTGGAGTTGAATATTGAAGAGCCAGGTTGTTAGGTCTGAAGAGTGAACTCTTGAGTGAGTTGCACTAAAACAACAAGTGTTTGATGTTGTTTGTTGGTAGTTTCTCCTAGCAGTGAGTTCCCTTGAGTTACCAGCTGAGATATTCCTAGCTACATGTGCCAAAGAAACCCTGATAAACTAATGGGATGCCTAAGGGACTGAGATTAGTGAAGGGGTACATCCATTGGATTGGACAGGTCAAGAGGAAGAGATTTGGTGGAAAATCAGGGTAGTTGTATGAGAATACCAGTGGGATTGTGAGTCTTATGAATTATGAGTGGATAGTGAGAGAACAACCTCTTTTGTGGATTACTAGCATCATATTAGGGGTGACTGGTTGTTGAGATTTGGAATGGTCAGTCTATGATTGGGTGGAACGTCGATCCTAAGCAGTTGGTTGCACAAGTATTTATAAAAGATAAGTGTTTATCTTGTTTATGTTGTATTACAAGTCTTAATTTGTTGTGCATGAACTCTGTGTTTGAGAAAGATTAAATGATGGTTTATTAAGTTTATTAGATGCATTTCCTATCTATTTTAAATGGATATAGATGCATGTAATTAATTGTAATGGATAGTGGCTAGATTTGGTTTTAATTTGTAGTTGAAAGCTATAGAAACTTAATTAGTTAGAAGATTTAATTCTTACAAGTATTTTTCACCGTAATGTCCCTTGGTTGGGCTTGGGGATGTTACTTTTTGGTATCAGACCATATAGTTGAAACATTGGGCTTGTATGGGCCAAGAACCACAACAAATTCATCAAATTCACTGTTACATATTTTCCTGTGTGAATTTGGAGGGAAACGGAGAGAAATTCTCAAATTCATGAGAAATATTTGAGTTTAAATGAATCAGATTTGTTTAATGGGTTCAATGGAGTGAAAATGCAAATTTGTAGGGCTGAATTCGACTTGGAATGGTTGAATTTTGAGTTTTAATGGCCGCATGTAGAAGTTGGACAGAGTTAATGAATCAACGATTGAGATCGTGAGATCGTTTGATCTCACGATTGACAATCGAAATTTTTCATGATAAATTTAAAAATCCATAAGGTTTCGACTGTTTGGAAGGTTCAGTGAATCAACAGCTAGGATTTATTTTCGACCATTTGAAAAATAGAACAGATCAACGATCAAGATTAATTTTCGATTGTTTCGAAAATGGATCAAATTGACGGTTGAGATTCATTTTCGATCGTTGGGAGGTTGGGGGGAATTAACAGCCAAGATTCATTTTGAGAGTTTTTGAAATGGATCAGATCGACAATTGAGGTTCGTTGATAGAGTTGCGTGAATTTCGGTGAATCAATGGTTCATATTTTTTCGATTGGGAGATCGACAGTCCAGATCAATCGGATAAATGTCGAAAATTTTCTAAGTGTTGAAGTTCACCAAGAGAAATCGTCGACGGTCGATGGTCGGGTCGGCCGAATTGGTGAACATTTTGGTTCATCCAAATGAAATCGTCGATGGTCAATGGACCAATGCTCGAGCATCAGCAAATCTAGTGAAGTGTTTCAAATCAAGAAAGAAAATTTGTCCATGGTCGATGGGCTAATGATCGAGCGTCGGTCGATTCGGCAAGGTGTTTGGGTCATCCAAGAAAATCGGTCGATGGTCAATGGAGAAAAGAGGGTAATGATGTGTCATGCCACGTCAGCATCCATGTTTCATGTCATTCCATCCAAGTTGGCACCTCATGATTATATGTCATTCCATGTTAGCATCCACATGTTGTGTCACATCAGTGGTTTCCACATCATTCCAAAAGTGGTCAACAACCGATGGTCGGGTCGATCGAATTGGAGATCTTCGATCACTGATGGGACGATGGTTGGGTGTCATATAAATTATTGAAGAGTTTCCATTCTCCAATGGTTGATGTTCGGGTCAGTCGGTTTAGAGTTGTGTGTAAATCGGTTGTTGGGTGAATGGGCCAACGACCGACAGTCGGGTCAGCAATTTGAGAAAAATGATGTACATGCCCAAAAGAGAACATCGATCACCAATGGCCAATGGAGCATGGATAAACAACTTAGATTCCATGCAATTTGAGATCAGCGGTTTGGATTTAAGGGTTGCTAACATAGTAAAACAGTCAATTTTATGTGAAATTTTGTGGTTTTTTAAGGTCATTAACTTGTGGGGCGATTTTGAGGGCATGAACGACGTTTTAGCCAACAAAAAATCATGAGAAAAAAGTGTACCAAGGTACACTATGTATTTTCAGCTCAAATAAAAAAACTCAAAGAGAGTTATCCAATGAGCTAAATTGTTCCCAAAACAGAGATCGTAAGAGAAAGTTACATCCAAAACAATAAGGGTAAAATTGCAGTGTCAGATTACTTTCAGAGGGCATAACTCCTTGCTAAAAGGTCAATTTGGGGCACAAGAGTAGTCTATGGAAATATCATGAACCATAGAAGACAACCATGGAGTCATATTTGGGATATGGGTATGTAAAAATGTATTGGGAATGAAATAAGACGTGTGTAGCATACATTAGATAAATTGAGTAAAACAACCTAAACTTCTCTGGACCATAACTTTCATCTTTGAGCTTGGATTTGAGCAAATGAATAGTTGTTGGAAAGGTATTGAGGAGTAGAAGAAATATTTCCACACATCATTTTGAATTGGACAAAAAATATCTCAAAAATTAATAAAGATATTTTTGTAGCAATAAAAAAGTGGAAATTGCAACATGTAAATGTTGTAAATTTTCGCTCAGAACTCAGATTGAGGCATGAGTACAGCCATTAGAAATATGTTTTAGAGAAGAATGCATATAAGAAATCAAAATTTGAATTGGTGAAATTTTCCTTCATAAATTGATGAAGAAATAATATGTATTCTAATGAATGGAATGTTTTATGCTATGCATGTTCTAACATTAATTATTACATGCACATTTATTGCAGAATTAGAGATACGGGAAAGAAACTTTAGTTATTATATGAGGAATGGATTTATGGAAGAAGATTAGGGATCTTACAACCATGAGGGAGATATCATAGGTTTTCATGTCGAAATGGAGAATGTTGAGACATAGTCAAATGGAGGAAGAGATAGGAAGAAGCCTGTAACTATGATAAGCTTGCATAGGGAAGTGCATAGCTATAGAGATAATAATGAAAGGATAAATAAGGATAAATAAGAGATACATTAGAGCTTAAATATGTTACATAAGAAAGTCAACAAAGACTCTAGCACCAAGAAATCATCTAGTGTTAGACAAGTGTCAACACCTAAATCTCAAAGTAAAAGAGATGATCATGGGAATGACAGGCAGTCAAGAAGCTTGATTAGGCACCATCATTCTCCAAAGCAGTCAACCAGAAGAACTCATGCAATTTAGGGATAAGGGAGAGTCCCAAGTGTGTCTCTTATCTGGAGGAAAAGGAGAAGGCTTGAGGCAGACATCTTGCATGGTGAGCTCAGAAAAATCAATCCACCAACTTTCAATGGTGAGCATAGGAAAGAAGAAGAGGTCGAAGCCTAGATGTTGGAAATGATGAAACATCAAATGCATGATTACCCCTCAATGTTAGAAGATAGAATTAAAACCTATCACTTGCAAGGAAAGACAGGCATGTGGCAAGATTATCTTAAGCAAGCCAAGAACCTTGATGAGAAGAGGATCGCATGGAGGCAATTCAAAGGATATTTCCATAATAAATATTTGTTTGAATATTACTATGAAAAGAAGATGAAAGATTTTTTTGAACTCAAGTTGGGAACCATGAAAATGGAGGAATATGAGAAAAGATTCTTTGAGTTACTAAAATAAATTGACTTCATCAAAGATGAGAAGGTCAAAATCCAAAGGTTTCTAAGTGGGTTACCCTCTTTCTATATTGACTAGATTCAATATGATAACCCCAAGAATTTGAAAGAAACCACAAGGAGACCGAGGAATATTTATGATCAAAGAAGAGGAAGACCAATTTTCCAAAAGGCTTGGAATGACAAGATGAAGGGGAAAAAGGATCAAAAGAAAAACAGTTTTAAACCACCTTTTTAAAAAAACAACACCCAAGCAAATCAACAAGGTCAGTTGGCCAAAAATGAGCACAAGTTTACAGATTCATTTGGGAAAATTCCAAGGAAGCAACTTGTAGAATGTTGGGGATGTGAGGGAAACCATTTATATAGGGACTTCCCTCACAAAGGAGAAAGAATGAGGGGACTATCCACAACATTCAGGAGGTTTAAACGGTGGAAGACATGGGACAAAACATGTCAAGGATTTATACAGCCTTGGACAACAAGCAAGTTGAATATCAATACCCCATGATTGAAGTGGAAGGTAAGATTGACAACCAACTTATAGAAATTTTAATTGATTATGGAGCTATCCATAGTTACATAAATGCTAAAATTGTTGAAAGATTCCACTTGCAAAAGAGTAAGCATAAAAAATCTTGGTTAGTTCAGTTAGTCATCAGGGCTAAGAGGAAAATCAATGAGTTGGTTGAATATTGTCAGATAAACATAAATGGACTCAACACAAAGGTAGATGTAAACATCATACCATTGGGTTCATATGATTGTCTAATTGGCATGGATTGATTGGGAAAACATCATGTTGTCCTAGACTATTACAACAAGACAATCGCATGTATTGATGAAGAAGGGTAGTAAGGTAAGATTCAAGGTATTCCAAGAGTTGTAGTTGTTAGAGAGATTTCAACTATACAGCTAAAAAATAGTTTCAGGAAGGAATGTCAAATTTTTGCAGCCCGTATGGAAGAAGTAGCCAAAGATAAAGTGGCAAGCATTGAAGACCATCCGGCCTTAAGGGATTTTGAAGATGTTTTTAGGGAAATCTCAGGATTTCCACCAAAGAGAGACATTGATTTCTGTATTGATTTCGTGCGAGGAGCTTCCCCGGTGTCTAAGACACCATACATAATGGGCACACTAGAATTGTAAGAGTTGTAGATGCAACTTGAAGAATTTTTAAAGAAGGGGTATATATGCCCAAGTGTGTTACCTTGGGGAGCCCCGGTGCTATTTGTAAGGAAACAAGATGGAACCGTAAGGCTTTGTATTGATTTCAAATAGTTGAATAAGGTCACAATAAAGAACAAATATCATTTTCCAAGAATTGAT
>ML835683.1:79425-92145 GCA_009831015.1 Picea engelmannii | reverse complement strand
TGGCCAATATAAGTAGTTATGCAACATTGCCACTATATTCTTCACATCGAAATTCCTTTATATCCAATTGTAGAGTGCCTCCCAAATTATTTTCTCACACTCCCCTTAAGGAACACAAAGATGCCCATATGGCATAAAATTTCATCATGGAGGTGAAACTTTGAAACTTATTTACTTGTGACCAATGTTTGATATGTAGTATTTAATTCAAGATAGTTTTCATATAAGGTGGGCCATTTGAAGTTTCATGTCCAAAATAATTAAGGACTCTAGTCAGTGGCACAAACAAAGGTCACCTAACACATTTTGTAATTTGTTTGGTGCTTCCCATATTGTACTTGATGTTCAGAGGGAATTGTAGAAGGTATGATGATCACTTCTAATGGCTATCATTGTACAAATTACCCCACGTCTACATAATTGCAGAGGAATGTGGTTAGTGTGGATTGCCATTTTATTTCCAAGAATATGTAGTTTACTTAATCCCAAAACTTTACAGAAATCACATAAAATATAGTTCAAAACCCAAGAACATGAGAGAAAAGATAAATAAACCCTAAAAATAGAGAGCTATGTTCACTTTCCTCTTCAAGGGGAAATTTCCAAGAGAAATTCTCCAAATACAATAACAATTCTTAACAAAACATTACATAACCTTCTACTCAATATATAGCTATCCATATGTAATCTTAACTACCTATGCCCCCCTTATAATGAGGGCCAACCAATTAATTTGATCCTTATTGATAAAAATGATCATTTTTACAATGAGTGACTATTAAATAACTATTTCATGGGCCTTATTCAATAAATGTGGCCTCATACATTAATAAATTATATAAGGGGGTTAGGGTAGGACCCTAACATGCCCTCCATTTTTGAAAGAAACATTGTCCTCAAGGTTGAAGGTGAGGAAATTTTTGGAGAATCATTGTCAGTTCCCATGTGGCATCTTTTGGTTGCATATATTTCCATTGAATCAATACTTCCTTGATTATGTGTTGGCACAACTAATTCTCTCTAGTATCCAATACTACTTATAGCTAGATCCAAATGGAACCTTCTTCATCAAGTTCTGGTAGGTTGGTATTCACTTTGGAATTTGATCCCAAATCCTTCTTCAAACAATACACATGAAATACTAGATGAATCTTGGAGTGGGTTGGGAGAGCCAGCTTATAGGTCATCTAACCAATGAGTTGTATGATATGATAAGGAACATAGAAATTGGGAGCTAGCTTCTAAGGAAATTTATCTTCGAGTGATGTCTATATATAATGTTGCAATAAAAGAAACACTTGATCCCCTTAGTTAAAATAATTTTTAGATCTATGTTGATCAGTGCATTGTTCCATTCAATTTTGATCCATAACCAATTTTTCCTTGAGGATACAGATAATGGATTTTGTAGTGTGAAGCATTCTATCTACTGCATTAACCTTGTAGGTTCCTAGTACATAGGATGCCACTTACATGGGTTTTTTTACACAAACAACTTCATATGGTGTCATTTTGGTAGATCCATGATAAGTAGTGTTGTACCACCATTTGGAAAGGGGAATCTATTGTGCCCATTGGTGTGACTTTTCAGAATCAAAGAATCTCAAATAGGTTTCTAATAACTTGTTGAACACTTATGTTTGACCATTAGTTAGAGGATTATATACAATTATCATATTCAATTGTGTACGATGGAAGTGGGAATACAATGTAGCTTAAATATTTGATCCATGTAGGTCTGTGCCACTGAGGAAGGAGTGAAAGGATGAGCTAGGACAGAAAAATGAGTAGATTTTGAAAAATGGTCAACAACTACCATAATGACTGATTTGTTTCCCTCTTTTGGGAGTCCCACGATAGAATCCATTGAAATGTTTGTCCAAAATATATGTTGGGATTGGTAGTGGTTGCAATGCTATTGATATATACATAGTCTCTCCCTTGTTTCCTTGGCAAGCATCACGAGATGCTACAAAGTCTTGGATATCTATTTTCATGCTTTTCCAGAAGAATGTGTACTTAGTTCTTTCATAGGTTTCATGAAATATAGAGTGACCTGCTATCGATGTTGAATGTATCTCTTCTAAGACTCGTTGTTTTAGGGTAGAATATTTTTCTAGAACAAGGATCCCTTTGAACTGCAATTTATCTTGCTTCCATGTATAAATTTTAAGCGGGTTAGGATATACATTAATCCATTGGATGAGCTATATTAAAGCATTTGTTTCTAGCCATTCCCTATAGGCATCCTTGACACATCCTAGACTTGTTAATGATAAGGCAAGGAGTGAATCATCCTCCTCGAATTGTCTGGATAAATCATAAACCACACCATTTTCTTTACCCTTCTCATATATGATCTCATAGTCATACCCCAACATATTGGTGACCCATTTATGTTACTCTGTTGAAGAAAAACAATATTCAAGGAAGTAATTCATATTATAATGGTCGTTCTTGATCTAAAAATTCATCCCTATGAGATATGGGTTCCAAATCTCCATTGCATGAAGGATAGCCATAATTTCCTTCTCATATGTTGATTTTCCAAAATTACTGTCACACAACTATTTACCAGTGAATGAAAAAGGGTGTTCTTACTACCAATACTATTATGAGACCTCTACTTGAAGCATCACAATCCAAGAAAAAAGTCTTATTAAAGTCAGGAATTGTTAATACTGAAGTAGTACACATAACATCCTTTAAATTAGAGAAGTTATGTGTTCTATGGGGAAATTCCCCTTAAACTGGGTCTAAGGAATAGGAAGAGTGATACAACCCTTAAAATATTGACTTATCTCTAATCTACCCCAAAACAATCTAGACTAAGTGATGAGAGAGAGGGAAGATAAGGTTAAGAACACCTTGAATCCTTGCGGTTGATGTAGAACCCTTCCACTTGTTGTTGCCTCTTAGATCACATATCTCCTCCCAAATATGAAGTGCAAGGGGTTAAGAATACAAAAAAACAACATATAAAATCTCTAGTAATCACTTAAAAGCCTAAATATATATTTAAATGATCAAATATATAAGAACAAGTACACATCAAGTTTTGGGATAAAGATAATATTTTTTATTCATATATAAGTTGAAAGGTTACAACCTTTTCTTCCAGACACCGCTCTACGAACCAAGTCCGGGATCCTCTATGGATACAAGTGTACCAATCCCACATAGAATTTTCACAACCAACATGACATCAAGGGAATAAGGAAGTGTTGTATAGGGAGAATGAATGGAGGGGAAAATCGAGGATACAATTCAAAGCGAAATGCAAAACTTGGGCATTGAGAGGGAAAGGATTTTGGCAGAGTTTTCTTATTCTCTTTTTCATATGTCTAAATGACTCCCCTAAACCTCTTTTTATATGAGAAAAATATGGTTATTCGGTTTGGGGATGGGCTACAAGGGGTAAAATGGTTAGGAAACCCTCCATATCCCATAAACTCTGCTAGAATCCGCACAATTTTATATCTTTTGCAACTTTTGGAGGTAAACGAGGGATACTTAGCATGCAACAAGAGTATGCATGTGAGCTAACTAGAATGCAACACACGTGTGTACTCAGGTTAATAGTTTATCAGGGCATGTACATTATCCAAAAAGTGTTTTTTTAGAAGGAACCCTCAACAATATGTTTGGAAAAGGATGAAAATGGATGGGACAACCTCTTGGATGCATAGATGTGGCATTTTTGGACTATAACAATGTGTTATTATCTCACTCCAGTCAAAGGAATTCTTTTTAAGGAGTGAATTTAAGGGAGCTTCATATTTTTCACAAATTTCCTATATTATTCTTTAATTCTTAAGAATCCACCGAATCCCTTCAATGTTTTGGGACATGGCCAATCTTGCATAGTCACCATTTTCTTAGGATCAACTCGTACTCACTCTTGACTTACAATGTGGCCCAAATATTCAACCTAGGAGCCCCAAAAGAAAATTTTGAGCGCTTAAAAAATAATTGGTTTATCTCTCAAGAGTTGCAAGGACTTATCAACATGCTCTATATGTGATTCCCATGCTTTACTTGAGATCAAGATATCATCAAAGAAGACTAGCACAAAATTGTGTAGAAATGGTTTGAAAATATTCTTCATGAGGCTCTAGAAAGTGGATGGAGCATTAAAAAATACAAAAGGCATCACTAGAAACTCATAATTACCCTCATGTGTTTTGAAGGTTGTCTTTGGGATGTCTTACTCTTTCATCCTAATTTGGTGGTATCATGTACGTAGATTAAGCTTAGAGAAAAACTTTTCTCCATGAAGTTCATCAATAATCATGATGGAAAATTTGTCCTTGATTCTCAACTTATTGAGAGCCTGAAAGTTAGGACACATGTGCCAATTTCCTTCCTTCTTTAATACCATGACTATCGGTGATGAGTAAGGGCTTGCACTAGGACATATGTCCCCTGCCTCTGATAGCTCGTGAATGATATTTTATATTTCATTTTTTTGTGCAAAAGGGTGTTGATAAGGATATAAATTTAGTGGTTGGGTTCCTGTAATTAAGGGAATTACATGGTCATTCTCTCCTTGAGGAGGGGGTAAACCATTATTGTTTCAAATACTTGATGATGTTTTTCAAGGATTGTATGTAATTTTGGGTGGATTTCTTGTGTTGGGTTATCCATAATTTGCATGGAATTAAATTGTGAAATAATACCGAAGTGTCCCTTCTTTAATAACTTCTCCATATGATGAGAGTTGATTGTTTGAATATAGATTTCCTGAATCCCTTGAAGGGTGTGTACATGACCCTATTTAGTGAAACACATATAGAGTTATTTAAAATCCATGGTGATTGGTCCCAACATAAATAGCCATTATACCACCAATACTATATCACACCCACCCATATCGATGGAAAATATATGGGTTTTGAGTTGATAGTATCCCATTTGGAGTCTGTAATTTTCACTTTTCCCCTACATTTCATCATACCTCCATTGGCGATCATAATTTGAAGGTTGTGCACCAGTTGTACAAACCAATGGGTTTCTTCTGCCACTCTCTTGTGAATGAAATTTTGAATATTACCACTCTCTTTTGATTGAAATTGTGAGTACCACCACTTTCAACTAAGACTACGAATTTCTTGTGCTTGATGTAACCTGTAATTTTCAAGGTTTGTGGAGTTGAAATTCCTGATACTGGCTGAAGGGAGATGAATGGTTCTTCATGATATAATGGAGGTTTGATATCTAACTGAGTTGTAGTGTTGGTGTCTTCAACCTGTAACTCTAGTGTCTCTTTGGTACTTATGTCTTTGGTCATGGCCTCAGTATTCATATAAATTTGGAACAATTTATGTTTTTTACATAGATGACTAGGAGCATATTTTTCATCACAATTATAATAGAGCCCCGATATTTGGTGATCCTCCATTTCTATAGGAGACAAAATTTATAATTTCAAGGGATGAGTAGGATTTGTGCTTGGGGAATTATCCTACGGAGGAGTGTAGGGAATGAGTGTTTTTTTTTTTTTTGTGAATTGATCATTGTCTCTGCTTCTAGGGTCCTTTGAGTTTCTTCTAAACATGTGGTAGTATGTTTCATTCTAACTTGTGCTTGAATGTCCTCCTTGAGGCCACTAACATAACATTCTTTATAGAAATAATATGTTAAGTTATCTGTATGGATGGATAATTGTTCAAAGGCTACCATAAAGTTTATGACTGAGCCTATTGTTGAGGAAAACATATGAAATGATCTTACTCAAGCATTTTCATATCTTTCTTGGCTAAAGTGAGATAGACAGGAATATCACCCTATGTTTATAGCCTCAAAAGTGTATCCTAATCCAAGTATTGGTTACAAGGGCTTAGGCTAATTTTCTTATAAATAAAAGATTGCTTAAAAAATCAATATTTATGTAATTTTCTGAATATTTAACTATAATTTAATTTTAAGAACATGGAGTGAATAGTGAATCTAGGAAAGTGAGGGGATTTGTAATGTGCGTAAAAGTGAGAGAATGGAAGGGAAATAGAGAATATTGTTCATAAAACAAATCAAGTAAAACATAACTCTGTACTAAACTCAATACAAAAAAAATACCAACACCATATAAATAATCACTGTGTATCAAACTGTTTGTTGTCACAACATTTAAATTTCTCAAAAAATCAATATTAGAACAGTCTGTGCAATCATACTCATAATCAAAACAACTTTCCATTCAATAGTCTTGTTAAGAAAATGCTTGGTCTTTAATTTATTTCCCTTCCTTTTAATAATTTAAAGTAAGCACACAAAAAAATTGCTCCACCTCTATCCCATAATGCATTACTATAAAAATATCATACACTGTCTACCACTACACAATCATCCAATTAAAACATATGCCCAAGCCCCTTTCCAAATACGAACAGACTTCCAAACATGCCCAATTACACACATTTTTCATTATATCAACAAATAAGGTTTTGTAACAAAACCACAGTCCACATAAAACTTCGAACCTCATCACTGTCGATGTAACTATTTCCAATATACACGATGATTCAATAATATACGCACAGTGAACATAACCAAATACACACAATCACCATTTCCATCATTATCTATAACCCTGATCGGGCCTAGTGAAACACACAGATGTTTCCATTTTGCAATGAAGACAATGTTGGAAGAACACAGTGAGTGGAAACATAACGAGAGGATAAAAACCCTCGTCTGCATATTATTACTCATTCCCAATCAGAAACTTTCAACCAATTTAATCATATAAAGAAGAGATAGGGACTCGTTGAAACTTTCATAACCACTCCACTTGACAAACCAATCTTCGACAACCCAGAAGATGCCCAAAGGGAGCAGAACAATTGGGGCTTTAAAATCGAGCTCTGTCATAATGAATACAGGGAAAAAATCAAGAGCATGCTCATTCCACAATAGCACAGAGAGCTGGAGGTCCTCAGGGACATATCAACCATAGGCAAAACCCTTTCGATACAGACACAGTAGTAAGTCACAGGGTCTCCTTATAAATCCCATTCTGGGAAATGGAACAACATTGGCCACAGAGGAAGACAACGACGGGTAGGGTAGAAAAATATGGTGTGAATAGTGCATTTTACGTTCACAGAGGAGAGGCGAATGTCAATTGAACAGTGAAAGTTACCAAGAACACACAAAGATATAACCTCTATTTATTTTCTTAAGGGCCAAACCATTTGACAACAGTACCAGTGAGGACGCCTAACACAGAAGAATAACTTATATCAACCCAAAACCATATGGTATATATCAACATTATGGCCACCCTAATACCACTTCTCGAGATACTTTGGTGCCAATACATTGAGCCCATGACCATGACTATAGTACGAGAAATACACAACGAACAAATGGAAATATGAACATGACTGCTTAGGGCTATACTCATGACTATGAAGAAGTGACCGACCATAATACATAGAGAGAAACCCTTAACCATTAAACCATAGAGCGATAATACTACATTCACTTAATAACCACAAAGATCCATCACGATTTTAATAAACAAAGCAACCAGTGAATGCATAACTCAACCAAAAACCAATTCTTTTGATTGCAATATGAACAATTACACAATCATTCCAGAGAGAAAAAACAAGCATTTACATAGTTGCAATTCTCAGGAAACAAAAACCCAAGCATTACTGAGTCATTTTTTGTTCATACACAGAGCGTAATTCATGGATGGGGTGAAAAAGAACCATACCTGTAACAAAGATCTTAAAAGGGCGAGTTGGCTGAGCATTTTCTTCCCAAGCTTGAAATGTGGAGCTTAATCACCAACAGACCAAAATGCAACAAAGAACAATACTAGGGTGACGACCTGATGGGCGGAGTATGGAGTGATGTGCATTTACTGCACTTCGCTTCCATATCCTATCCTATTCAATTATGAAGTACAAAACAACCAAAATTCACCCATGCATTAAACCATGTAATCAATCTCCAAACCATTGAAATCTACGACGATATTCCTTGCCCAATGCGCCACCCAAAACATTCACGTTAACCTTTGCCAAGTTTTTAGGCCATGCCATATGCATTGCAATGTTATATGCACCCAAAATAATTCAAATGAAATTGCATAGCCACTAACCAACCATATAATAGTTAGGACTAACATATTTTACCTTTTCATTTGCATATAATCCTTAACATAACTCAAACATAGATCCTTTCCTTTTAGGATTTTTATTCATAAGTTTCGTTTCTTTGTTTTGGTTATGTTATTACTAACATGTTTCTTATGTGTATGTGACCTGGTAGTAGATCACGATGATTTGTGACATGATTGAATCATAGCAACTGTAAATATATGCCCATCATAACATAAAAATAATACCTTGAATTGCAGAAACATCCCATAAAATGCATCATCCACTTGTTACCATGTCAAAATGAAACCAATATTGCATTGTCAACCATATAGAACCCTGTAAGCAGCGTCAAAACATCAACAAAAAATGTGTGATATGACTAGCTTGGAGCATCAAGTCTAAAAGGGGGACCCACCTACTAGTATTATATTATTAGCATAACTTAAATAATAGGGCTTTAGCAATACTTTGCGGGCGAAATTCCTCGTTGCAATTTTAATCGTCAACAAACTGGTGAATCTGCAAGGAAATATGTTTCCAATAGATTAAGAACTCAAAATATATGGTTTCACAGACCAAGTAACATTATATCAAGAAGATATAAATTAGAATGATTATGCCACAAGGGGAAGTGAGCGGATTTAATGGAAAAATGACCAGGAATTTGGGAATAAATCATGGAAATTTTTAAGTATGAGGGGGTTTATCCCTGTAAGAATAATCATTCAACCATAATTTTATCTTGACTTCAAGGAGAAAAGTTTTCTTGACTTTCTCTTTTGAATCTCAAAATGGATGAAGAAATGGGAAGCAGAAGCGGGATGTAACCAACTATCTCATAGAACAACAGTGAAAGAAAATAACAAATTCAATGATGCATTTAGGGAGAACATCATAAAATCCATGTAAGCTTGATTTTTATTGACTAACAATACTTGGCAGGAGTGTCATTGTGGTAGAACTGATCCAACATTTTATTCTTGACAAAAATTGAAATCAACAGAACAAAAACAAGGAATGTCATAACAAAAATGAAACTGCAAAATTGAAAACAACATAAATGGAATGACATAAATCCAAACAACAAAAAGAAAACTACCTAAATGAAATCATAATATAAAACTATTGTAAAAGCATAATTGAAATAGCATAAATAAAAAATACTAAAATGAAAGAAGAATTGAAGTACTAAAATACAGAACAATCCAAACAGTGTTAAACTCTTCAAGCTGGTTCCACCTAGTGTTTTAAGTGAGAACCATTATTGTTGTAGGAATACAATCGCTCTTGTAAATCCTTTAGAATGTAAGAGTTTTCACCTAGGAAAAAAGTGATCTTGAAAGGACCCAACGATAACTTCTGAAACTTGGAAACATTTGATCATCTTTTAGAGTACACGGTTAAGTCATCAAGATAGATATGGATAATCTTGTCGATCAAATATTCAAAATCTATTTGCATAGCCCTTTGAAAAGTGGCACCTACATTGGATAAGCCAAAATGCATACGTTCATAAGAAAAAGTGCCCCAACGAGTAATAAAAGTGGTTTTATATTTATCTTCCCTTTTTACCTTGATTTGATTGTAACTAGAGAAACCGTCAAGTAAGGACATCATCTGTGACCCTGCAACTTGTTGCAAAATCATTTCCATATTAGGGAGAGAAAAGTGATATTTAATGCTAGCCCGATTCAATGCACGAAAATCTACACATAATCTGATTTGACCAGTTGTTTTCCGAACGAGAACCAAATTAGAAACCCATTCTGAATACTTAACCGAAAAGATAATCCTAGCCTTCATGAGTTTTTCCAACTCCTTTCGAATAGTTGCTTCCATTGCAGGGTTGATAGATATTTGTTTTTTCCTAACTGTTTTTATTCCCTCCTTGATAGGGAATGCATGTTGTATAAGAGTGGGATCAAAACCATGAAGATCCTCATAAGACCAAGAAAAAACATCTTGAAATTCACCAAGCAGTCTGGAAAACTTCAATTTTTCTTCATCAGAATATTGGGCACCTATTTTAACCTTCTTTGGAGACTCAGGTGTTCCAATGTTCAAGGAAATGGTTTCACCCAACTTCCTTTTCAACTCCTGTTCTTTATGTCTCTCTTTGTTGCGTACATCACTCGATGAAAATGAACTCTCTAGAGGAGTCAAGCCCTTAGGAATCTTGTTATCTTCCATTGATTTAATTTTCTTAGGCTTATAAGGTTCATTTTGAATGAAAGAACATACTCTCTCATCACTAGGGAAGACCTTCCATGATTCTATATTTCCAGGGATATGTGGACGATATAAATATTGAAAAGTACAATTAGGTCTTTGTGGAAGAAGTTGTTGATTAGGAGAGGTTGCGAAAAAATCTAACCGATCATCCATTGAGTTAAATTCCCTCTTAACATGAGTAATGTTGAAAGATAGTAGGTTCAAGATAAGTTCCCAAACAATTTGAGTGTATCATTTCATCAACTTGTTGCTAGGGGAGTATATCTTATGTACAATGTTCACAACAAGCTCGGAATCCCCAAAAGCTGTAAGGTGACCACAACCCAGATTATAGGCATTTTCAATGCCTAATAGTAAAGCTTCAAATTCAGTGACATTGTTTGTGCAAGCAAAATATAATCTATAAGTTATGAATTTTCCCCACAGGAGAGTACAATATAATACTAGCTTCGTTTCCTTCATTGGAGCATGAACCATCAAAGTGCATATGCCACATACCATCGTCTAAGTCAATTTGTTCCAAGGGAGTGTTATCCTCCTCGACAAACATGGAATACACCCATAGGTCCTCTTCGATATAATTGACATTAGGGTGTGGAAGACTTTCTATGTAAGGTGAGATCCTTCCCACTCTAAGTAATATGATGTTTTTACCATTCCGAGGAATGGATAAGTGTGTCCCATTGAGTGAGAGGTATCCACTCGTCAAAGCTTTCCAGTCTCTTCCTAGGATGATTGATTAGTTTCTTACTAACATATCGATTACTTGAATATTAAGGGTTGTCCTAATTTTAGGGTGTGCACACAAAACCAAGGTCACGTCCTTGATTTCACCTATGGTTGTTTTTTGTAGACTATTATAAGAGAGCATGCTTCTAGCGTTTTCATTTGTACAAGAAAAGCCTAGATCTTCCATAATAATCTTCGACATTACACTTGGGCCCGAACCACTGTCAATGATGTTGGACACACCGACCACACTTAGAGGGGGGGGGGGGGNGAATGAGTGTGGGGATATTTTAACAATCTTTTCCCCTTCACAAAACTCCTTAGTTAGAAATCAAAATTTTCTCATTACTTATTGTTGTCATTTATAACCAGTTAAATCTGCACATGCATCAACAACATATATCATCTATAAGTCATCATCACAAGGAACACAAAGAAAACAATATGTGTGTACAATTTTATTTTTATTACGAACTACAATCCTTGGGTTATCAACAACAACTACATAGAGTTACAACTCCACAAGAGAAAAAGCTCTGTAATGAAAGACTCAGCTTACACAACTCAACACCAACTAAGAAGAGGGATCAATCCTCAACAGATATCAATCTGTCAAAAGGTACGCAACTTGTCAGTAGTCCAACATGTGTATGTACACGCCCTACCAGTAGTACAACTTGCGTATGTACATGGCCTGTCTGTAATACAACCTACGTGTGACTTCTGAACAACTAGGGTTTTCTCTTCATGGAAAACTCAGATCCTCTGCAACCCTCAATCACATTCACTCTCGTCATTCACTGTCTGATATGAAACAAAATTCACTGTTAAATCTGAACCATCACCAATCATGACAAATTCATACTCTCCAACAACTTACTCATGCTCCTCAACCATACAATATGAATGCTACTCAAACATGTATAAGAAACAAGTATACTATGGCAATCATATCAGTACTAAAACATAAGAGTGTTTCCCACTCCATCAACCAACACAAACCAAATCACAAAAACCATACCAAGAATGCTTCAAGCATTCACCATACAATATGAAAGAGTATCCATCAAGACAATTATGTAACCATACCAGAGTTTCTATGGAAGATCTGAGCCCATAGAGTGCAGATATGGAACTTGCTTCAGCCTTCAAGAACCTGGCACATTTCACACTCAAGTCTTCATGACTTTATCCAACTATACACACCCTAATACACTGCCAACCCGCGTACGTATGCACCCTAATACACTGTCATCCCACATATGCCTTAGTATGTACACACCCTAATATATTTTCATCCCGCGTATGCCTCAGAAACTAGGGTTTCTGAACTTATGAAACTTTCACCGTCATGATCTCAGACTTACGAAAACTTTGATGTGTCCATGAGATCCTACACTCAATCTCTCTCTTAGAATAGATCTTCAAGATATTCTCAAGAGATATATTTCACAAGAGACCCTTGCCTCTTATTTATACTCTCCAAGTAGCTTCCTTAGAAGCATCTTCTAGGTCACTTTGTCCACATAGTCACCTATGCCCAACTTTGTCCAATTTTCCACTTGTCCATACATCAATAGCCACTTGACCACTTAACCCACTTTCCTCATTTTAGGGTTAACCACTTTCCATAATTAGAAAGTTC
>ML835683.1:61158-77577 GCA_009831015.1 Picea engelmannii | reverse complement strand
GAGAGAGAGAGAGAGAGAGAGTGCAAGTTGGCTAAGTGTTAAGAGTTGGATCTATGTGATCAAGAATTGTAAGGCTTCGTTCATACTGTGTGAGACTTGTAGAGCTAAGTGCAAGTCATTGTAAGAGACTGTGAAGGGCTTTGTGTTGTAACGCAAGGAAGGAGGATCTAGTGGGCTGCGCAGATCTCTTGTCCTATGCAAAGTAGGGTTTTTGTGGCTCTGTGCATGTAGATGACTAATTGAATCTAATAAATAAGAAGAGTTGGTGGATGTATCCCCAGGGTGGGGGTGAACCACGTAAATACTTGTTGACGGGCAAAAATGACCATCCATCAATTGGAAGAACGAGTCTGGTCCGAGGTTGTCTAAGTAACCCAAGTCGTTTGGTATAACTCGTTCTGATGGGTTTAATGGCTCTGTTGGCCAATATAAGAATCCTAAAAGAAACGAAATAAAAGAAAATAAATAAATTACTAATTACTAAATATTATATATATATATATATATACATATGCTCTAATGTGAATGTAATGGGCGTATTTAAGTAAAGGATAAATAACTCTCATTTATATACATTATTTACAAGCTGCAAGTTTTAATCTTAACTTACTAAACTATGTGAAAATCAATGCTTTAACAAAAGCAGATAAAGAAAGCACATAAGATATTTATTTTGTTTTCTCTTTATTAATCTAAACTAAAATAGAAAAATATGCTATGAAACAGAAGTATGTGGATGGTCAAAGCCAGACCATATATCTGAGTTTCAAAGACAAACAAACGACAAAAAGAAATAAACTAACCTGTTAATGAGTTAATCGGCATGCACCCAAATATCTGTATGATTAGAGAACATCTAGCCAGCTTGTCCAAGAGGTAAACCTGCAATGAATCTTGAAACTGTTCGGAATAAATGCAGAACAATATGTTGACCATTGAGTTTTAATAACAGAATGAGAGATGCAATTAGTCACTGTGATCTCATGATTGCAAGTGATTGCATTAAGAAAAATCTGTTAGCAAACATGCTTGCATTTAATCTTTCAATGAAAATTAAAGGAGAAATCATGTAATTAAAACTGAATAGATGATCACATGATTAATATCTGAAGCATTAGTTATGGACAACATTTATAAAGGAATTATCCCAATAACATAATAAATGATGAAGACTAAAGCTATCAAAACTTATTATCATATCAAGATAAATAGAAACTTAAATGAAGACACCATCCACAAGAAGCTAAAGTCGAAATGTGCATTGTTGTTCCATTAAAGTCTGTAAATCAAACGTCCATCTTCTGCCCCAGGCCAGGATGCTCTTGATTGCAAAAAATTACAAGTATTTAAAGAGTTTAGAAAAGATAAACCTCCCATCTTATGGGATAAGATCAAATATTTAAAAATGATTTATTAACTACAAAATAGAGGGTGATGTAACCACTCCATATCACACTATATCTCTCATAACTGAGACAAACTTCTTTTTGTTTCCCCAAAAAAGGCCAAAGAAATGGCTAATAGGCTCAGAAATAGTCCATATCATCAGATCATCATCAATTACTTGATATCCTGAGAGAAAAAATGAAAGAAAAGGAGTTTAGATATTATTAAAACCAATAATTACCACAAATTCGAATGAAGATGAACTGGCTACAGAATCAACTAATTATGTAGCTAGTTTTATTCTAACAACATAAATCTAATTAAATCTATAAAATAGGAAAAATGAATAAAATACAACTAAGGAAATCAAATAAATCTTTACCTTATAACTGCATGCTAAATTTGATTCACAGAATCTCAGAATTGACCACTGCTGTAACACTCTTAGCATTCTTAACTATTATATTCCCAGTCCTTTTCAAACGCTTGCCTTGCCTTTGAATAATGGACTTTAGTCTATGATTTTCATTCTTTATTGAGTCGATCTGAGTAGTGAGGGTTTTGATTTGCAATTGAATAAAAGGTATGTCTGTGTAATACTTATCGATCCAAAACAGACAAACTTCACACCATGGATCTATGATAGCTGTTTGAGGATGTCCACGACCATGTGTCAGAATGCTGCCACTATTATCTGTGGGTTTTTTACCAAATTTAATCCCTAGAAAACCTTATTACATCTCAGGCATGGTGGAAGGTTATCCACATAGTCGAATTGTTGACTATTTGGAAGGGTTTCCACTAGGGATTTTATGTTAAGATTAGGGCAGACAAATTAATTCATGCACATAAATTTCCAAAATCTCGGAAATAACATCTTATTTCCCAGGTAAAAATGGTCGAGTAATGCCTCATGATGAGGGTTTTCCTTCAAAGGGTTTGGCATGTGAAGGGATGTTTCTCTATGATAGGTTTACCCATCACTGTAGGAATGTTTGTAAAAATAAAATAAAACAAAACACTTATCTTAACTGAAACATGAATTCTAAGAAATTTACCTCCAAAGGTAGAGGCATATCTCTGAAACGATCCAGTTTCTGGAGAAACGGCCCATGGTAAAGGTAAAATAACCCATTTGAGTTCTGGGTTTTCAATGGTTTGGTCTAATTCGTCACGGTTAGCTTAGAATCTCTCTCGCAAAATCGTGTCTCCAGCAAGCAAAAACAGGATTAAACTCTGCTATGTAATAACAAATGTGTAAAACTTCAGGGCTATTCGGATCTACTCGGACGAAAGGGGCCATAAAGGTTCAACAGAACAACAGTCACGAAAGCATAAAGAGATCATGGTAAGCATGAAGGGTTTCAAAAATAGAAGAGACCAGGGCAAGAACCAAAGAAACAAAACCCACGCACGAATTAAATGAAGGAATAAGTGGTTTCATAAGAAAATTGGGCATTTTGTGTAATGAGTTGCTGAGGGTACAGGACAAAGCCCGAGACTTAAATCGAAATGATGGACATGTCATTTTCAAACTTCCACTATCAGCATAGTACGAAATGCGATCAGATGCGTTTAAATATTATCACTGTGCAAAGGGTGAAATTACTCATTGTAAGGTTAAGATAAGAGGTGTTTAACAAATCACAACATAGCGACTATAGAAGGATTTACCAAGAATCATTCATTGGAAAAAATCATAGCCTAACATCAATCGATTCTCAGTGTATCATTTAAATGTCCAGAGTAGACCTTATAACAATGAGCAATTTAAAACAGCCATTTTATTCAAATGAGATAGGCCTCAAAGAAAGATATCATCCTTAAAAAGGTTTGTATGATCATTAGTTTTCCTAGGGAAATAAGCCTTAAAATAAAATGCAATAAATTCATAAGTTTCAATGCTTTGTTCATGCTTTCAGTCATGAACGAAGCATGAAAACGAGAACTAGGAAAAATAAAAACCTTTTATAGCCCAAGACTCATCTTTCAAGTAGAAATGTTCATATGTTTAAGCGGAGGAAGCTACAAAATTTATGATTCGTTTCTTTAAGAATTGAAAATATTGTGGGGCTGCCAACAATACTGTGTTATTCTGATCTATGCAATGTTCTGATGCATTTATGTGTTATTTGCTAAGTGCTTGATAGAGATAGATAGATATATTTGTTTATGCTTTGTGCTTACGACGAATCTGGATGTTAGATATGGTATAGGTGAATGTGCTTAGTGTTTGAATCTGCAAGATATGATCCATTTCTTTATGCTAAGTGCTTAAATACATTAGATCAGGGTGAATGTTGTGATTCTTTGTTTTACCTGTGAAGTAGACATTGTTTAAATAATAACGAACTGACGGTGCTAAGTGCTCTATTAAGTGTTATAATCACAGATCTATGTCCTAGCTAAGGTTGCAGACACCTGAGTCTTGCAACCACCCCTGCCTCTACCTCGGGTGAGACTTCATCTGCTCCAAAGGTGTTGCCGAAAGGGCTGACAATTAGGGTTTTGTTGGTGAGTTGTTGTAGCATTGAACCCTGGGTCTGCCCCTATGCCAAAAAATGGTTTCGTTTCCAGGACTGAAACTATGTGATTGCTGGGAACTGAGGAAGAAGAATCTTTGTGCAAGGATCCGACCTAAAATTGTGAAAGCTATGTACATAGATTGATTTCTCTAGTGTTCAATACTCTACTTAGTTTGACAAGCTCTGTGCTAAGGAAAAGAAATCCGATCTAAAGAAAAGAGGTAAGATCTGAAAGCTTTGTACTCTGAGAAAGGAAAAAGTGAGACTTTTTGATTAAAAGAGGTAAGATCTGAAATCTGTTTTCTCTGATAAAGGTAAGAATATTGAAAAGTTCTAGATCTGAAAGCTTTGTGCTCTGTAGAAGTAAGATAAGTGGAATTTTTTGTTTCAATAGTATGGATCTAGGTATGTTTGATAGATTCTATCCTAGCTTGAAAACTAGGGTATTAATAGGTGAAAGAAGATTTGATATGAGTAGATCTGATAAGAATAGTGAAAAATATGTTATACCTATGCATAGAAAGAATGTTTGGACTAATAAGTGTATGCAGGATCCTAGAAAGAAATGTTTGCAGGTTAACTACCATGATCCTAGCGCATAGTGCAGGAAAGGCTGGGGATCATTTAAAATAAAGAGAGGATTAACCCTATGTTACAGTTACAGAAACCAGAACATCTTGCTAAGGAATGCCCTGGGAGAAGACCCAATTGTCTTTGTTGCAAAGATATGGACCATGAAGTATTGGATTGTCCTAGAATGGTTGTTAAGCTTGAAGAAATGAACATGAGACAAGAAAACCCTAAGGCAGATACAAAAACTAAGATTATGACAGAATCCCAGAAAGAATCAGAGAAAGTATTGCTACAGATGAAATAAATCCTAAATGACCACCGACATGTCAGATTATCAGAGATATTCAAAGAAAAAGAATGCCTTGAAGCAAGAATAGGAGACTTCGACATTGACTATGTTCTAGATAAGGAAACACAAATGAATATCATGATAGAGAGAACTTGGGAAGATATAGGGAGGCCTGTTATGATTCCTTCCTTAGGAGGAATATGAATATTCAAAGGAAAGTTGATAAACCTATGTGGAAATCTCACCCAGATACCTATGAATTCCAATGGAACTTCGACATAGGAAGATTTTGAGATTATTAGATTTATTGAGAACAGTGCCCCATTTATATTGAGAACAGTGCCCCATTTACCATGCTACTAGGAAAGCCTTGGATTGAAAGAGATTAGGCCAGAAGGCAAGAAGAAGAAGAATCTTTAGAGCAGAAGAAGCACGAGTTAAAATAATTCATGACTATATAGATAACACACTTGATTGAAGAACAGAAGAACATATCGAAGCTATTTAACACCAGAGACCTAGATGTTGAAGTTGAGAGAACTCTGGAATACCCACAGAATATTGAAGTACCTATTCCATATAAAGAAGAAGGATCACCCTCAAATCTTAGGAAAGAATCTCAATAGAGCGAAGTACCTATGCCAAAAGAAGATACGAATCAGAATGGAAAAAGGCCTACCAATATAAAGCTCACTGGGAAGAAGGCTAGAAAGCTAAGTAAGAAGAAAGATAAGGTCGACAAGTTGCAGAAGGTTCTAGAGGAAACTTTGCAGAAGAAAAATTTGCAAAATTGGAGCTTCGTCGAGATATCAGAAGAGTGACAGATGGCGCTTTGCCATGATGAAGAAATATAGCCATTGGGGACATTATAACTATTAAACCAACGCTCCGAATGGGTAGAAAGACATTTATGGACATACAAATCACCATCCGACCATTGGGACCACGCCATAATGGACATAATAGAGTTAATGAAGGCTTCATACCCATTGCAAGTGACATGTTGTCGAGTTACCTATTTATCCCGTCACTCCATGCACCGAGAACACTTTTTCCAATTGTGAATTTTAGCTCGCAGACTTGTTGATTTTACACAGTGGTCATTGCGCTATTTCCCTCTACCCTCTAGCAATGTCTAAGTTACCCTCCAAACCCGAGATTTTTAACCCTGAGTGTGTATGTCAGACGAGTTGAGCATTGCTGAGAAAATTGTTGAAGAAGTTTTGATCGACCTCATGACCGAGAGAGTCATGTTGATGTCTATAGGTGTACAAGAATCACCGATGAGAGGACTGTCAACCTTTCCTTCTACTGCTCACCGAGCTAGACCATCCTGACCATCTGATGAAAAGTGAACCAAGCAAAGGAATGATCTAGCGAATGCCAAATTGATCCCAAGTATATTACTCGCCTATATTCCACCTCTAAGCAGCCCAGTAAATCGAGACAGTGTGCCCAGGGATTTCAAATACACCTTGGTTACGACATACCTCCTGAAGGGGATACGCTCAATTCGAGCTAACCAAGATAATATTGCAGCATTGAATTTTAGTGACTTCAAACTTGGAGATCGCAAAGTCTATAACATTCTCACCCTGCATAAGTACCTGACCAGAACTAAGGGGAAGAATTCGAAGATAATCCCCCAGTCATGGACTATGAACCTCGCACATTCCACCCTGTTGAGCGTCATGAAGATTCCTCACTTCGGACGACACCAGGAGGTGAATGCATGTGTCAAGATGCTATTGTCTTATTACCATGGAGGCTATTTGTGGCTAAACCATTGTATAATAGTTGATCTGATGTTGATCAATCGGATCTCGGGCTTGAGTATGCAAGGACTTGACCCATGGGAGTTTTACCTAGGAAAATCCATGGATCTCACTCTAGCACAGAAGATCAACGACACTTATGGTGATGTCAAGAAGGGCACGTGAGGCTACAAGGTAGCTTTTATATAGAGTGGCACAATGCACCTTACTTGTTAGTTGATTGCAGGGAAGTTAGTGCAAAAGAACTGACTCACCCAAGTCACTGGTTTTTTAGTCGACCTCCCAGGGAAGTGCGCAGAAGGCCTTCATATGAACTGGGTGAAGTACCTGGTGAACCAGTTGGAACTCGACTGTAGAGAAGCACAGGATCAAGGATACAAATTTCATTTCAGCTAGCTCTTGATCCTTATAGATTTTATTTCTTGGGAGATGCCGAAAGGTACAACCTTCCCAGACATCAAGCCTTTTGAACCACTGGTCATGAAGTTCAGTACACTGTGGTACTCAAGTGACATGAATAAACTGTGGAAATCAAATGTTGTTTTTCATACCTACTATAATCAACTAAAGATAGCCATACAGTCTGAGTCTCGCATGACTCCGAACACTCTACACCAGTTCATACCTTTGATGAAGTTCAATGTGGATCGAAATTTTATTTACATCACAGTGCGCGATGACGAACACAAGCAACAAATTCAATCCTACTACAAGCTGACGAAGGAGGGCTTGGAGGAGATCAAAAAGGACTGGTCGAAAGACCTCCATATTCCAGCAGACCTTGCGGAGATATCTGACATCGACAGCCCATAAACAGTGTAGGATACACCCAAACCAAGAAGAATAAAGAAGACCAAAGAGGTCCAAGAGATAGACAAGGCATCCATGAAGACTGCTTCCATATCACCAGAGCAAGGAGGTGATGGAGAAGAGTTGAATGACAAAGAATTCGAACAGAAGCAGGGAGACGAGGTTGATCCCCTGAAGAAGAGGAAAGGTTCACCTCTGAAACCTTCCTCCCAGAAGAAAGCGAAGGCCACCATGACCAAGATGCAGACTATTCTCACCTCCGATGACTTTGATTTCCTCATAGCATCCCTACAAAATGCTTCGCTAGAAATAGCAGAGAAAAAAGATGCAAAGAAAGAGGTGATGTATGACCAAATTGAGACTGAACTCCGATGGGTACAACAAGCCCTACAGTCTAGCCGTGTAGTCTCCACTGTGCTTGGAGAACCAGAATTGGGAGATGAGCCATCTCAACTGCACTGCATAGCCGATACAGTCGCAGCCCGCCTTCGACGAGAACAGGAAGAAATACAGCAAGCCACCCAGGATTTGACACAAGTACAAGCAGTACTCGTAGAACAATGCAGTGTTGCATAACAAGAAAATATTTCTCTCCAAGAAAAGTTTGATGAAGAAAAAGAACAGCTACAACAAGAAAAGGAACAGTTTCTCGCAGAGGAACTTGAGGTAAAATAAGCGGTCAATAGAGCACTTCGCTCTGTGACAGTATTAGAAATCAAGGCAGAAGACTGAGTTGCACAATAGGTGAACCAAATCATAGAATAAATCCAACAACTACAACAATGCATAGAAGATCTAGAGCTACACACTATACCTAAGACCCCACAAGATGTAAGATACTAAAGAGAAGCAACCACCCAGATCCCAGTTGAAAGGATAAAGGCTCTTACCCTAGAATGCAATCAACTTATCGATCGCAGTGCCCAGACCTCTAAACAACTCATGGAGAACCTAGAGTTGAAGTCACTGGAGTCGCAGATCCAAGAGGTGAAGTATCAAGCCGAAAAGATACAAGCGTAACTGAAGTCCCTGTCAACTGTGGAAAGAATGAAGCGCTCCCAAGAGCAACGCACTACACAGCAACAAAAACATACTATCCAAAGCAGAGTTATGGAGGTAACTAAGAAACTCCAACCCATACAAGACAAGTCCTATCAATTGTTTACAGAAGTAGAAGGCCAAGGAGCAGAGCTAGAGAAGGTTGTCACTATAGCTAAACAACGTCTAGAGGGACCTATCAATGATGCAGTCATCCAATAGTTCATTTAACATGAGGCCGTAGCACAATAGCAAGTCGAAGTAGCTCGAGCCAAGCTCGAGGCGTTCAAAGCAGAGCTATTCAGACGAGAGTGACTCAGGACGAGTCACAGGTGAGTGTTGGGGGCATATTGGCCCTTGACCAAGTTTTGGGAGATCCTTGGTCATGTTGACCTATTTTGGGACTTCAACAGCCTGTTGAAGACAGAGCGCAAGACGAAGTAGAGATCGTTGGATCTCGACCCCTTTTTGGGTCCTTTTTGGGATTTGGGAATATGTAATGGGTATGGGATGTCGACCCATGGGTTTACCCATGTTTAGGCCTATTTTGTATGTATAAATAGAAGGCTAGGCAATGTAAGAGAGAGAGAGAGAGAGAGAGAGAGAGAGAGAGAGAGAGAGAGAGCAAGTTGGCTAAGTGCTAAGAGTTGGATCTATGTGATAAATAATTGTAAGGCTTCATGCATACTATGTGAGACTTGCAGATCTAAGTTCAAGTCATTATAAGAGACTATGAAGGGCTTTGTGCTATAACACAAGGAAGGAGGATCTAGTGAGTTGCGTAGATATCATGTCATATGTAGAGTAGGGTTTTTGTGGATCTGTGCATGTAGATGACTAATTGAAGATAATAAAGAATAAGAGTTGGTGGATGTATCCCCAGGGTGGGGGTGAACCACATAAATACTGTGTTATTCTTCTCTGTACGATGTTCTGATGCATTTATGTGTTATTTTCTAAGTGTTTGATAGAGATAGAGAGATAGATCTGTTTATGCTTTGTGCTTATGACGAATATGGATGTTAGATATGGTATAGGTGAATGTGATTAGTGCTTGAATCTTCAAGATCTGATCCATTTATTTATCATAAGTGCTTAAATACATTAGATCAGGGTGAATGCTACGATGCTCTGTTTTACCTGCGAAGTAGACATTGGTTAAATAATAACGAACTAATGGTGCTAAGTTCTCTATTAAGTGTTATAATCACAAATTTGTTTCCCAGCTAAGGTTGCAGACACCTGAGTCCTGCAACCACCCCTACCTCTACCTCGGGTGAGACTTCATCTGCTTCAAGGCGTTGCCGAAAGGGTTGGTAGTTAGGGTTTTGTTGGTGCATTGTTGTAGCGTTGAACCCTGGGTCTGCCCTTGTGCCAACAATCAAGAACCTCCTGGCCTTCCCCAAGAAGCTCACGTAACTGATCCCCTCCCTTAGACAAAAAGGGGTAATTAAAAAAAGGAATAAACACTTACCCCCTCAAGCCCCATCTATTGTGGAATCATATCCCCCTATAACTCTAGTCCTTGTCCGTCTAGTAGCTAGCCATGTATTTATTATTAATAATGATAAAAAACATTACATGTCTTTGGCACACTGACATTTTAAAAATTGTTTGGGCACCCTGGCCTCTTAGCATTGTAACAATACATTATTTAAAATGGGGGTTCAAAACCTGGGGTGTTACATCCCCTCCCCCTTATTTTCGCACGGTCCTCAGTGCATATACAAAATAGAGATCAAAATCTCAAATTTATTTAAAAAGGTGTGGGTACTCTGCCTGCATGGAATATTCATGCTCCCAGGTAGCATCTTTAGGACCATAGCAGGTCCGCTGAACTTTTACCATCTCTATAACTCGATTCCAGAGAATTTTGACTTTTTTGTCCAATACCCGCACTGGCTGAACCTAAAAATCTCCCTCTGTCTCTACCTGAATCAGATTCCAATCAATAACATGGTTAGGATCATGTACATATTTCTTTAGTAAAGAGACATGAAATACATTATGCACATTCATGGAAGTAGGCAATGCAAGCATGTATGCAACTAGCCCTATTTTGTCCAATATTTCAAATGGACCACATAATCTAGTTGCCAGCTTTGTACAACTACCCAATTTCAAAGAGATTTTCTTGGGCTTCACTTTCAAAAGTACATTCTCCCCTACTTTAAATTCTCTAACTGTCCTATTCTTGTCTGCATAAACTTTTTGTCTATCCTGAGCTGCCTTTAAATTCTGCTTGATCTTGACCACCTAGTCTTCCATGTCCTTGAGCAACTCTGGCCCAAGTACCACTCTATCTACTGGGTTGTCCCAGCTTACTAGAGTATCACATTTCCTACCGTACAAGGCTTCAAATGGGCTCATTATCAATGAAGCTTGATACCCATTATTATATGCAAACTCAACCAAGTGTAAGTAATCTTCCCACTTATATGGCTTATCCATCACATACATTCTCAACATATCTTCAATTATTCGATTGACTCTCTCTGTTTGCCCATCTGTCTGGGGATGACATGTTGTGATAAAGTTTATATGTGTGCCAAATCCTGTAAAAAATCCCCTCCATAAATTGGAGTTAAACTTCGTATCTCTATCTGAGATGATTGTCCTAGGTATCCCATGCAACCTAGCATTTTCCTTCATGAAAATTTGTGCAATATTAGTCGTTGTATGCGTTGTCTTTAGAGGCACAAAATGAGCGGCCTTTGTTAATTTTTCAACCAGCACCATGATTGAATCATGTTGCTTATCCGTTCTGGGTAATCCTGTGATGAAATCCATGGTGATCACTTCCCATTTATTCTCTGGGATTGGCAAGGGCTGCAACAACCCCGTTGGGTGCCTATGCTCAGCCTTCACCTTCTGACGTTCCATACATTGAGCGATGTAATAAAAAAAATCCTTCTCCATTCCTAGCCAAAAGAACTGGATTCTTACTACTCTAATTGTTTTCTGGTAACCAAGATGTCCAGCATAAGGAACATCATGCATTTCCTTCAGTACCAAATTCCTCAGTTCTACGGAACTAGGGACATAGATTATGTTTTTATGCATGAGTAATCTCTCTTCCTCTATCTCATACTCCTTTATTTTATGTTGTACATCTCCTTGCTGTAAGATTTTCTTTACCTGTAGGTAATGCTGGTCTGTAACAAGACCATCTAAAATTATTCTCTTCAAGTTTGACGGATGCATACTGACAGTAATAGCATGCATGGTATGCACTCTTCTACTAAGTGCATCAACAACTTTATTCTCCTTTCCCTTGATATGCTTGATATCGAAGTCATATTCACTTAAAAATTCCAGCCATCTTGTTTGCCTGGCATTCAATGTTGGTTGTTCAAAAATATACTTCAGGCCAATGTGTTCTGTTCATAATTCAAATTTCTTCCCCATGAGATAATGCCTCCACATCCTCAAGGCGTGAACAATGGCAACAATTTCCAAGTCATGCGTGGCATAGTTCCTCTCATGTTCCTTAAGCTTTCTTGACTCATATCCAATGACATGTACATTTTGTGTGAGGACTCCCCCAAGTCCTTCATTACATGTGTCTGTACATACCACAAAACTTTCATTTGGGTCAACAATCTTTAACACAAGTGAACTAGTAAGTAATTCCTTAAACAGATTAAAATTATTTTCACACTTGAGTGTCCATTCAAATTTAGGTCCCTTCTTTTTCCAAGAAGTGATGGGATTAGAAATCTTAGAGAACCCTACTATGAACCTTCTATAGTAGCCAGATAATCCCATAAAAGATCTGACGTCTGACACATTTCTGGGTGTTGGCCATCCTCTAATCGCTTCGGTCTTCTATGGATCTACTGCTATGCCCTGCTCTGAAATAATGTGTCTCAAGTAATGGATCTGCTTTTGATAAAAAGAACACTTACTCAAATTGGCATACAAATGATGTTCTCTTAGTACTTGCAACACCAGTCTTAAGTGATGTTCAGGCTCCTCCTCAGACTTAGAATAGATAAGTATGTCATCCAGGAATACCATGACAAACTTACCCAAATAATTTCTGAATATGCCATTCATTAAGAACATGATCATGACAGCTGGTGCATTGGTCAGTCCAAATGGCACCACTACAAATTCATAATGCCCATACCTGGTCCTAAATTTTGTCTTATGAATCTCTTCTTCCTTGATTCTTACCTGATGGTATCCTGCCCTTAGGTCAATCTTTGAGAATATATTTTCTCCTCTTAGCTTATCAAAGAGGTCATCAATTTGGGGTATAGGATACTTGTTCTTTATAGTGTACTTGTTCAACTTTCAGAAGTCAATACACAGCCTCAAGGTTCCATCCTTCTTTTTGAAAAAAAGTATCGGCGCTCCCCAAGGTGAAACACTTGGATGTATGTACCCTTTCTTCAACAATTCCGGCAACTACATTTGTAATTCTTTTAACTTTGGTGTGCTCATTCTGTAAGGTGTTTTTGACACCGGGGTAGCTCCTGGTACTAAATCAATTGAGAAATCTATCTCCCTTCTCGGTGGTAATCCGGGTATTTCTTGGAATACATCTTCAAATTCATGTAGCACCGAGAAATATTTGAGGCTTGGCCCTTTTGTATTATCTTTCTCTTCCACATGAGATGCATACAATTGACATCCTTTCCTAAAACATCTTTTTAGCTGTAAGGATGAAATATCCCTTATAGAGATGGGTCTTGGAAATCCTTTCATGGTGCTATGTTTTCCATTTCCATCAAGACATGTAAATGTCTTGTTATGACAATCTAGGACATCATGATGCTTTTCCAACCAATCCATTCCAATCAAAATATCATAAGACCCCAATGGTATCATATTTAGATCAATACTAGTATTTCACACCATTAATAATTATGGAACAACTTTTGACCATGTCATGGATTCTTCTTTTGGTTCCAATGGATAACTGAACCAAACTTGCTTTTCCAAGTTTAATTTTCTCCAAATGTAATCTATCCACTATCTTAGGATCAATGTAACAATGGATTTCTCTTGAATCAATCAAAATAGAAACAGGTTGATTTATGATCTTACCTTCCACCTCGATCATATTGGATTGGTACTCTACTTGTCGATCATTTAAATATGCATAGATTCTTCCCATATATTTGACTGTTGTAGCCTCTTGGATGTTGTGCATAGTCTTCACTCAGTCCTTTCTATGTGGGAAATCCTTGTACATGTGATCTTCCTTGCATCCCCAACATTAGATTGGTGGTCTTCCCCTTTTTCTCAAGGAATCATCCTTCTTGAAATCTCCCTTAGCATACTGATCTTGATGATTTCTATTAGGCTTATTCCTATTGAAGGGAGGTTTGAATCCTTTCCTCCTCTAATCAGAATTCATATTTTTCCTATCCTTCCAAGATTTCTACAGAGATTCTCTTCCTTGGCCTTGCTCATGCATGTATTTATTCTTCTTGGTGGCTTCAGTCAAGGTCTTGGGCTCATAATACTGTTAGGGTCCTAACCCGCACATAGGTAGAACAATATATTCATATGTGATAAAGTTCAATATTAATAAGGCCTTTTGTGTTGATAAATACTGAGAGGGGGGGGTGAATCAATATTTTGAGCAATCAATTGATTTTTTGTTTTCTTTCACTGAAAACCTTAGGCTACTTTGTAGAGACCAGCTGTTGTATAGTCTTAAGAAAACAAGAGTGCATTCAGAGATCTTATTATGAATTTCTTCATTCATCAGATGTCTATTAAGCAGTAATTCAGTGCAGTAAATAACAAATAAACCAACGCACATGAGTAAAACACATGAACACCAGGATTTAAGGTGGAAACCCAAATCGGGAGAAAACCACTACTGCTGTTGTCTCTGTCTTCAATAATTATTATTAAGAAAACGTTTTACAACATTGTACTAGTGCAGACTCATACTAGTACGCAGGCTTCTACCTGCAGAAGGCTCCAACCTTCTCTCGTTTACCAGCCTTTCCTGGAAGGGAGCTTCAACCCCCTGAAGATAGCACCAGTTTCTACCGGTAGGATGCTTCTACTGAAGGCTTTAACCCTCAGACTCACTGCTGACCGCGTTTCATCAATTTTCACACTGGATCAGGCAGTTTCAACCCTGGATTCACATGTGTTCTATGTGTTGGCCATCATCTTCTTTCAGAAGAGACAGTTCTGGCATCTTATTAAGACTTGTATCACGAAATCATATTAATGCATAATTTCTAGTGGAAATGACAACAACTGCAATTATCTCTAAAGGAAACACAGATCTACTAACTGCAAGGAAGCTGTAAAAGTCTCCTAAACACTTATTAAACAAGACAATAAACCTGGAGATGATGCCTCCACTCTTCTAGTTGCTAAACCCACTGCAGAGAAATCTCTGTCAATGTAGATCTGCCACCCAACTGCCACACTATGGTTCCTCCCTCCTCAAACCTTCCATGCGGCCTGCCCAAATTACCTCAACAACCTGTAGATGTCCCTACTTTCAGAAACTGGTCTCCACATCCTGCACAAAGACCCCTGCTTCTTATAAAAATCCTTACCACCACCTTTTCTTATAGATCTCATCTAGAAAAGGGCATCGACCCCTTATTAAGACCATGGGTCAAAAACCATTCAACGCTAATAATCTCATTGGTTTACTCCACGGTGATATTTTTAATCTTCTACTAGGGTTTAAGATCTTAGCGTCATGAACCAATAATGCGAAGGGAAAATCGGGTCCCTATTGCTCGGGTCCCTCATTAAAATTTGGATTAAACCTACGCGCCCATTTTAAATCGGGTTTCGGCATTCCTTATGTAATAGTTTCTTTGCCTCTTGAGTTCGCGATTTGTCGATGCCCGACTTCCTCCGTGCTCTTGACACGTGTCCCACCGAATGGACGACTCAGATTCCGCGTCGGGGTTTCCTCCCCGATCCTTCATTCACGGGAATACCGAAACTCTGATTCCCGATTCTCCGATGAAGGAAATCAACGGTCCAGATATCATTCTTGCTTTAATGGCTGCGATCAAATCGCAAAATCGCATATCGCGATTTTGGGGTTTTCGTTGTCAAGTGATTTGGACATTTCAAAGTCCCGATCCCCGATTCTTCGATGCCCGATTCTCCGATGAAGGAAATCAATGGTCCAGATCTCATGCTTGCTTTAACAGCTGCGATCAAATCGCAAAATCGCATATCGCAATTTTGGGGTTTTCATTGTCAAGTGATTTGGACATTTCAAAGTCCCAATCCCCGATTCTCCGATGAAGCCTCCTGTCGAGCTTCTCCCGGTGGCGCTCGATCGCTGCCACGCGTCCTCTCCAATTGGACGGTCCCGATTATGTCGGGATTTTGAGACTTTCAATGTCCCGGTTCTCACAACCTTGAGAACTTCGATCTCCCGATGGCTTATCTCCCTCGCAGCTTCTGCAGATCTGACGACTGTCGGCGGCCCTCTTCAGCGATCATACGCGCCCATCCAAAACTCAACCATACACTGATTTTATTACATGAAAACTCTTGTTCTTCCTTTGTTTCATCCTTTTCCATCAATGACAATATTTCCAACAATCTCCCCCTTTGTCATTGATGGCAATACTCTTCCTCTGTCTTTTTCCTCCCCCTTTGACATCAATGGAAAAGAGTAGACAATACCATTCTCTTGGAGCTTGTTTGAGACCATATAGAGCCTTTTTAAGTCTACAAACAAGGTTTTCATCATTTCCAAGGATAAATCCTTCTGGTTGTTCTATATAAACTTCTTCTTCCAGATTACCATTGAGAAAAGAAGATTTAACATCCATTTGATGAACTTTGATTTGTTGGAATCTTGAAAAGGAAAGAAACATTCTTATGGCTTCAAGTCTAGCTACAGGAGCAAAGGTTTCTTCAAAGTGTATACCTTCTTGCTGAGCATAACCCTTGCAAACAAGTCTAGCTTTATTTCTTATAACCTCCCCATTCTCATTTAGCTTGTTTTTGAATATCCATTTAGTTCCAATGACATTTTTGTCATGGGGTCTTGGTACTAATTCCCAAG
>ML835683.1:29202-43461 GCA_009831015.1 Picea engelmannii | reverse complement strand
TATATAAGCAGCCTGCGTACCATTCTTAAAATATGATTTTGAGAAAATGATTAATGTAACCTTCTTCTGGAAAATGTTCTTAATGAAGAGTTTGATCTTCTATCACCATGACATGATCATGTTATCATCCCGATAACCAAAAATGTGGATAACAATGCCCCCCACATAGGTTGTCATGGAACTCAAATATAATCCTTTGGAACTCTTGTGGGTCTAGACATCTCAGGAGCACTCCTAGAGGGTCTTTCTGATACAAGACCTGGTCAATAAGACAATACCTAGTTTATTTGAGCTTTAAATCTCTTGCCTTTCTTTTTCCCATGCCATCTGGAGGTTGCAACTCCTGCAGAAAAAATTTAATATTTTTGTACTAGGCGCATCTTGCTAATGGAGGGTTGTCCTGATTGCCTTTATCGGCCACTTCATCTTGTTTATTTTCTGTGCAAGCATTGATGGAGTTAACCCCCAAATATTTACAATTATATTCAACCAACAATTTGGCTAAACCTTGGCCTTTAATTAATTTGGTGGGTTTTATTTCTAGGTCAAATTTGAGGATTTTGGCAATCCACTTGCTCCTTCTTCCATCTATGTTAGGCTAAATGAGAATTTCCTTCACAGAGGCTTAAGGAACATATGCAATGATCTTCGAATGAAAAATATAGACTATGAAAGATTTGAGAGCTTTCACCAAGGCATATGCCTTCTTCTCCATGATGTCATATCTGATCTCTACATCTCTTAATGCTCTACTGAAAAAGGAAATAGGTTATTCCAGCCCTGCATCATTCTTTTGTAGTAAAATAGATGCCACTTTTTCAAATGAAGCAAAAGAGAAAATCATAAAATCCTTGGAGTAATCAGGACTGATAAGCACAGGTGCTTCAGTCAGTCCCTGCTTGATTTGATTAAAGGATTCTCTAGGCTTAACGATCAATTTTACTTCATTCCCTTTCCTGAGCATAGTGGTGATATTTTTCACTAATTCAGTAAAATTTGAAACAAACCTTCTTAGAAAATTAATTTTGCCCAGGAAATATTGAACCTCCTTCTTGGACCTGGGAAGTGACAAGGCTTGAATAGCTTCCACCCTGCTTGGATCGATCTCGATTTCCTCGGCTGATACAATGTGTCCCAACAATTTTCCTTCCTGCATAACAAATAAAGACTTATTGGGGTTTAGGTAGAGACCAAACCTTATGCATTTTGAGAAGACCTTTCTCAGATGTTGACAATGTGTTGGCAGCCAATTCACTTTTTTTTATGATCCTATAAGCTGCCTACACCTATGTTTTACAAACATCATTTTTTCGTCGCAATTGTCAATAGATGACATTTTCATTTATTGCGATGTTTGAACATTTGTCTTCGTTAAGTTTTCACGACTGTAAGCGTGAAAACTTCTCCTTTCGAAGTTGTTTTTCGATCATTATCTGAACTGTCAATATCTTTTATGTCCTTACGCCTATTGCACTTACCTTTTATTGATCATTATACAACTGGCAAGGGTCTCTAATCAGTTCTCATACTTCGATTGATTGTATAACCTAGTTTTATTGGGTTTGTAAGGCATTTAGCAGTTGAATTGCACTTTATATGACTTGCCTGATCATTGATTCTATGAATTGCATAGGGGTTTTGATTAAATTATATATATATATATATATATATATATATATATATATATATGATATAATCCTTATGTTAATTTTTTCATAAATTTTGGCTTGTCGACTATATGAATATCGTTTGGTACTTTGATTAAACTTTTGATTATATACATTGGCGCATAGTTGATTTTGAGTTTTGATTTATATGTCGGATTTTTAAACATTATGGTATAACACTTGTGCGCATTGGTATACACCTTTGATTTTATTGGTTGTACACATGACTTAATGGTTGAACTATTATTATGGAGTGAACAGCTATGAAAATTGACGGTTGTACTTGGATAATCAATATTTTACATGGCAGACTCCACCACCTTCGCATGCTCGCATTTATTCTTACCCCTTTTGCTCGTTCGTTGTTGTTGGTTCAGGTAGCTTTGCTCCTGTGTGTGTTGGTGAATACAAACCCTACCCATACCATGTGTTCGGCTCCATGGCACCAGTCGTGCGAGTTGAGCCCAATGGAAATCAAGCCCTGTTGATGTTTGACAATGCCCGCCAAGATTTGGCAGACAGTGGATGGCTTACCTTCGTGAAACGATTTGAGGGTTTTAACCTTTGTGTAGCACGACAGTTTGCCATGAACTTCGATGGCTGTCGAGCCAAGGTGGGCGATATACAGTTAGAGATTGATGAACATTTTATCAGCTCGACTACGGGGTTACTTCCTTCGGGACAACGTTGGTTTAAGAATTGCAAGGTTGAGGAAGTGCCATGGACATTGTTGTTTCAATCGCGCAAAGGCACCTCTTGTGATAGAGGTATGCCCGTATCTATGCTCAAACCACGATGGCACGATTTATTGATGCTTGTCAAGCAGATCGTGACCTGTGAAGGTCGATATGGACTTGTGTTCCTCTACCACCTGTGTCTACTGATGATTTTTATAGGGTATCCTCTAAACATGCATTTCTATTTTCATCGGATCTTGTATAAGATGTCGAAAAGATATAAAAGGCAGCAGGCTGACAGCAACCTGTTCCACCATGGGCTTATTAATCTCATCGTTGTTTATTATTTGAGTTTACATGGTGATAATTGGAGGAATTTCATCGCCCGTAATGGCTTTGAAGACACCGACCCTGTACAGGTTGATAAGCCTGTGGTAACTGAGACTAAGGCTTAACCGCCTGTACCCTTACACCTCCTACTGCCTAAACCCTCGACCGACCCTCTTGTTGACTTACTCGACACTGTGACTAAGAGTGAAGAGGCCATTAAGAAGCCTATGAGCAAAAATCCCAAGGCAAACCTTATGGATAATGCCAAAGGGAAAAGGAATGCCCAACTCATTTCGAGAATGGCCAGAAACAAACCAAAACCCTCTGTCGAGTCTAACCCTATCATTCTAAGCGAGGATTATGATTCTGATATTGAGCGTTTTCTGGCCAGCGAGTATCCCTACTCGCAAGGTTTATGTGCAGAGCCCCCTTATGATTTTGTGTCAAATCTACCTCCTTGCCTAAAGGACGATCCTAACTACCCAGGTATTAAGTTGCCTCATGAAACCCTCGGTCATTTGGCCAAACCCTCGCCTTCTCTGTCTAAACCCACATAGTCACCCTGTGACCAATGAAATTCATGGTTAGAGCGATATTATAGTGATTTTCCTATACTCCAATCAAAGATTCAATCATTGGAAGACCAGATTGCACTGCTAACCAGTCAAAAGGCCAAGCTCCAAGCAGTGGATAAGAAACAGAAGAAAACCGGCTCTATCCTATTCAAAAACGTGGAATCAGCCACGACTGTTGTAATTTCCAAGATGGCATAATCAAGCAGTCTTGTTGCTACACAGGTATGGAAAATTTGATATCATTTGTTTTTGTAAATAATCTAGTTTTATATAATGGTTTGAATTCAGTTTTTAAATGGTTTTGTCTTGAATCATTCTATTATAATACGTGCATTCTATATATAGCTTTGTTTTGAATAAAAAGAAATTTTGATTAGATATACGATCTCATCATTCCCAGTATAGCAATCGATGGATTTTGATTGGATTTGAGTGGTCTGTGTTTAGATTTGATTGATTGGTTTGCCTTATTTAGTTGACAAAATTAATAGTGTGTCTTCGAATGGATTGGTTTGTATTCGATTTGAAAAAAGAATTTTTTCATACTCAGTTTAGAACACAATCGTGTTCGGATTTCATTTTGTTATGATCTATATGCTATGATTGGTAAACGATTTGATTGAGTTAGTTGTTACGATATGCTCTGTCTTACAATGTTCAAAACTGAGATATTGCTCTGTTCGATTGTAATTTGGGAAATGAACTATTCTATTTTTATAAAAACAATATGTTCATTTAAGTCTTTACAGGTGTGCCCGAATCATGGAATGGATTCGATTCGTGAAAACTATGCTGAACCTCAGCCAATTGATTCATTAATTAGAATGATTTTGTTTTGATCAAAGTCGATCGACCCTGTTTGCCCAATTGGCCATAACAAATTATGAATTCTACCGCCGGTCAATCAAGCCTGTTATGATATTATTTTAAATTGATTTTCGTGCCGAATTTGAATTGATATATTCGTGGCATGGACCATTTTCTATGTCAACTCATTCATAACGATTGGAATGATCTTGTCGAAGTCATATTTCCTGTTAACAGGGAAGCGTAATAGTTGCTTGCTATTTGTTTTGATTGTAATCGTTTCAATTGATATCAAAAGATTTCGCAACTGTTGGATTCGATTGGTTATGAAACGAATTGATTTACTGTGTTATTGTTGTTACCAAATTCGGTTATGATTCGTTTGAATGTAATCGATCTTGCTTGCCCCAGTTTGCCAAAAAACAAACTATCGGGTATCTCATACGCACTATGATACACCTTGTTTGCTATGTCATTACAACGAATTGTAAACGATTCAGTTCGATTTGATCATATCTCCTGTTGGTATAACGACATAACAAATGCATCAGATTTTTTTTTATTGATTGCTTTGGATATCAAACAATTTCTCGACTATTTGAATATGACTCTTTTAGACCCGATTCTGTGGAAATTAAACGAACAGAGTTGAATGATTTTATAATTCTGTTTTGATTTCAAATGGTTTATCAAGCTCCAATTGAATAAATCGTTTTCAAATGGTTGATTAATGATAATTGAATTAAATCTCCTTCAAAGATTTTCAATTAATTTCAATTCTGATTCTGTACCTTTATTTAGACTAGCTACAGAATCAGAGGATTCTGTAGCCAGTCTATAGAATTAAATTTTCTATCATTTATTAATAAAAGATCCTTCTAATTTGTTCGTTTTTGGTCCTTTTCAGGTGAATTCGAATTGCATGGGATTTGATGGACAGAATAGAGGATATTTAGATGTTTTATTTTTATTTTAGTTTAGACAACTTTGGGATATCTTCCCAGATCTTATGTAAACAGTTTTATAACTTCCACAGGGAGGTTTTACCCTGTGGAAAAACTTATAAATACTTCTTATTTTTTGTAATAATCATCCTCATTCGTGGGAGAACAAGGATGTGGAATTTTAATATAGACTAAGACAGAAATTGATGTTCTGCTACATCTTTAGCTTTTCATAATAGCAATATTTTGTTTCATGTTTATGTGTATCAATTTGCATTTGGTTAATGCCTACTTTAGCTATCTTAGTCTTTTGCAAATGATATGATTTAATTAATGTTTCATCCATATCTGATTTCTTCCAGTATTTAAGAACATAACAATTACTTGATTCAGTTTGTGAATGACAGATTTCTCTTCTTCATCAATTGAATTATTAAGTATAAGCTTTTGCATCACAGGTTTACCTAATTGCAGAGATTTATAAATCATATAATTGTTATAATTTTTATGTCTTGTTTTTCCTGTAAACCAACTCAAAGAGAATTGCAGCTATCATTTACGAGAAACTTCTGGATTATTTGGTGCGGGTTTCCTCTCTCCGATCTTCTTGAACAGTCATCTTACACAGGAACAGTCATCTTACACAGGACAAATTTGGAGTGTTTCCAGGTCAGTTTGTTGATTATTTGTTTAGTATATTTGTTAGTATTTTAGTTAGATATATGTGTAGTTAGTATATTAGATTGTTTAATTTCAGTAAGTTTAATTTCATGTTTATAAAACTATAAAATCAACAAAAAATATATTTTTCTGTCTTAGGGCAGATTGCAAATGAATTTTTTCAGGTTTTACTTAAATCTGTAAATCATAAACATTGTACATTTTGTAAATAAGTTATATTTCATATAGTAGTTAGTATAGTATTAGTTTAGTTAGTTTGTTTAGTAGTTAGTTTTAATTAGATTAGTATATTAGTTTGTTTTATTTATTGTTAGTTAGTTTAGTTTGTTTTATTTAGTTTTAGTTAGTTTAGTTAGTTTAGTTTTAGTTAGATTAGTTAGTTTAGATCAGTTTTCTCTTCGGTTATATTAGGACCTTATATCAGCTAACGGAGCCGCTAAACCCGTCAGGGTGGTTCATTCCAAATGGCTTGGGTTATTAGACAACCCCAGACTGGTTCCACTCTCTCAGTTGACGGACAGTCGATTTCTCCCGTCAACAAATGGCTCTAGAAGGAGGGCCTGAACTTAATTAATGGCACGAGGTGGTCGTAAGACTCCTCCACCCCCTAATCGCTCACCTATAGTGACTAGAAGCCGTTCACACGATAATATTCCCCTTCAAACAGCAACTACTTCAACCGATGATCCACAGATCACAGTTGAGCCAGCAACCCCTAATCCTACAAGTGGTGACATATAAGAGATTGTCCGTCAATATCTTATAAAAACACATAGTGCCTTAGCTCGTCTTAGGCAACCAAACCGTCTGTGGGGTCAAACTTTGGACTTCTCTGATATCAGAGAACAATTAGGTGACACTAACCTCACTGTGAATCCTACAGATCCAAACTTAAATCCTGCTGCAGGAGGATCTGGGATACCTCCTTCACCACCTCCATCATCTCCTTCCTCTTCTGGAGGAGGTTCCTCATCAGACGAAGGAAATTCACCTTCTCAGCCTTCCACACCCACTACCCCAATGGAAAATCAGAACAACCCTGCTAGACCTTGGTTGGACCAGGATGTCGTAGTTGTACCTAGAGCCCAACACCCTTTACCTAAGCACCCGGAGAAATGGCTTCCCAAGTTTGATCCTGATTCAAAATAGATAGTTGAAGATCACATTAACAAAATTATGTTAGCCATTAGACTCCGCAATGTTGAACATGAAGATGTTGTATGTAGGTTGTTCCCGTATACTTTCGAGAGTAATGCATCCACTTGGTACTTTGCCCAACAACCCCATACCATCGTGTCTTGGGAAAAGTTTGAGTCATGCTTTTTGGAAAAGTTCGGAGATGGTAAACCTCCGGAAGTCTTAGTCATGGATCTTTCTAGCTTGAAAATGAACCCAAAAGAAAAAGTTAAATATTTTAATCAAAGATTTTTAACACTTAAAAACCGAATCCCTGCAGATTATATGCCTGCTGAGAGCCTTATAATAGCTTACTACACTAAAGCGTTGCATCAAAGTATAGCTATTTGGGTTAAACGATCTAAGAAATCCATGTTGTTAGAGGCCTTCGAGGAGGCCAGCCAGATTGAAAAAGTCATACTTAGTCTTAAGGACTCTTCTAGCAACGAACCTGAGACTAGTTCTTCTTCCAGAAAGAAGATCGAAATTCTTCCCAGACCCGCTCAGAATAAAACACAACCTGAAAACTCTGATTTGGAAAACCTTACAAAAGTTGTTCAAAAACTGTCTAATCAAGTTATAGACTTAAAAAGGTCGACTGAAGAAGCTTCCTCGAGTAAAGGGCCCTACAAACCTCCTTTCCGAAAGCCTTTTCCTACCAACCGACCTAATCCGACCACCGAAGACCTCAATCTAGAAAGTTTGCAATGTGCTCTTCAAACAATTCTAGATGCCCAAGATAACTTGATGCCTCCTGAGATTCCTAAGGAGGTAGTTGAACCAGAGGCAGTTCAAGAAGAAGAGTCTTATCCAAACATTTTTGGACATTTCTCGGATAGTATCTTTCAAGCCAACTTCGAGACAATTCACCCTTATAACACTAGGAGTAAGACTACAAATAAACCTTCTTCCGAAAACACTACAACTTCGCCTCCAAAGCAATCTAAATCAGTTGAGCCGAAACAGAGTAATGTGAACCCTAAATTATATTATGATGTTGTTGAAGATCTTAAAAATTTAAGGGCTAACATTTCTATTTATGAGTTGTTGAAGTTCCCATTTTTGTTACAAAAAATGTTGCAAAATATTTCAGATAATGGCAAAAATGGTAATTCTTTTGGTAACAAGGTTTTGCAAAGAAAAGTCCCTCAGAAGACTTCCACTAAAAATAATCTTGATCCTCAAGATAAAGGAAGTCCTCCTGTAAGTAATGTAAATAATGTAAATAATGTAGATAAACTAGCCTTAGAAGGTGCGGGTAAGAAGCCACAAGTTACTACTCTTAGTACTCGCAAGAATGTACCCCCTTTCCTATTAACTTTCGAGATTTTCAATAGAAATGTGCATAATTGTATGGTAGACTCAGGAGCATTGTCCAATGTGATGCCCTGGTCTGTATGCCATAAAATTAACGCTGAAGTTGAACCATCCACTTTGAAAATCATACAACTTGATCGGACAAATGTCAATGTTATAGGCGAACTAAAGAATGTATTTATTAGATTGTCGTCTAACCCCAAGGTTCATCAAGTTATTGATATAATTGTTGTGGATATTCCGGAAGTGTATGTCATGTTTTTAAGCAGGGACTGGTCGGAGCAACTACATGGTTATTTCGCGACAGATTGGTCTCATCTATGGCTTCCAGAGAACGACAAGCCTAATAAAATCAGAGTAAACCGTGAGCGCTATCTCAAGTTCACAGTCACTGATTTGAACGATCCTAATGAACCGTACACACCCCCTGCTGATTCACTTGAAGTACAAGGGATGGACACTTTCTTAGGAAACTTCATGGTTGAGGTTTCACCTCTCATCAATCCGGAAAAACAGTCTGAGATCGTAGCATTTGTGCAGCCCGCACCTTCTACACAACAATCTCATGAACCCGATGCAAATCAAATTTGGTCTTTGTATTTCGACGGGTCAAAGTCCAAAGAAGGAGCCGGAGCAGGCTGCGTCATTATCGATCCGGCAGGTAACAAAACATTGATAGCATGTAGGTTATAATTTGAATGTACTAACAATACTGCAGAATATGAGGCTTTACTACAAGGTCTCACAAAAGCTTTGGACATGAACATTCAAAATTTAACCGTCTTTGGCGACTCTGAAATAGTGGTTAGATAGGTGAGAGATTATATCCACTGTCTTTCTCCGCATCTCAAAAGCTACCAATCTGAGGTATGGAACTTGATGAGTAAATTTTCTGCTTTTAATATAAATTCCATTCCTAGATTGAATAACTCTGAAGCAGATTTATTAGCTAATGTAGCTTCTAAACTTCTTCCTGCAGAAGGCTTGTCCCCAGACGCATTCTCAGTTGAGTTGTTGTTTCGGCCATCCATTCCCAACAACATCACGAACTGGAGAGTATTTGACGATGATCACCAGATTATTAACTTTCTGCACATGGAAGAAACCTTTCAAGGTGCGGAGATAGACGAGCACACACACGATGACAATTTACGCGATTTCACGGTAATACCTGATCCAAAAACTCCTGAAGCTCTATAGGATATGGTAAACTCGATCCCAAAATCTGTAATTAGATTAGAGAAGTTTTATGATTTTCAAGATAAATTTAAAAAGACGGTCTAATTGTAAAACCAATAGTTCCTCGTTATCTTATGAAAAAGTGAATTTAGGAACTAGTGAAAATCCTCAGTGCATTAACCTAGGCTTGGGATGTTCTAGACAAGAAAAAGCTGCATTTGTTAAATTATTTAAAGAATTCAAAGATGTCTTTTCATGGAAATACGATGATCTTAAGACTTTCGATCCTAATATCATACAACATGTCATCCTGATGAAGCCCCAAACCTTACCCTTTCAACAAAAACTGAGGAAAATGCACCCCAAGCTAGAACCGACCGTTCAAAAAGAATTGAATAAACTCCTAAGTGATAAAATAATTTTTCCTGTCAGGCGTACTCAATGGGTGTCCAACCTCGTTCCAGTTCGGAAGAAAAATGGGGAAATTGGACTTTGCGTCGATTTCTGCAACCTTAATAGAGCGTCTGACAAAGATAATTATCCTGTCCCACCCATGGAACAGATCCTTCAACAGGTATCTAGTTCCGAGAGGCTATCTTTACTAGATGGTTTCTCCGGATACAACCAAGTCCTGATGTCTCCGCCAGACCAACTCAAAACTACCTTCTGTACTCTGTGGGGCACTTATGCGTATCGTAAAATGCCCTTTGGATTGATTAATGCCGGAGCTACCTTTCAGAGAGAAATGGATATTTCTTTCTGAGGCTTAATCAATCAGTCTGTTGTAGTTTACTTAGATGATGTGACTGTATATTCTAAAAACAAAAACGATCATCTAGCTCACTTACGAGCCGTTCTGCTATGATGTCGTAAATATGGAATCTCCTTGAACCCCAAAAAGTCCATCTTTGCAGTAGAACAGGGTAAACTCCTAGGATTCATTGTGTCTAGTGAAGGATTGATTATTGACCCCGAGAGGACTCAAGTCATCGCAAAACTTCCCCCTCCTACATCCAAAAAATCCATGCAGTCTTTCTTAGGCCAGATTAACTTCGTGAGAAGATTCGTCCCCAGTTTCTCCGAAATGGTCATGCCTTTACAGAACTTGATTAAGAAAGACAGCCAATATCACTGGGGACCCACAGAAAATCAAGCTTTTAATGCAATAAAGAAGGCCATAATAGACGCTCTGTCTCTCATGAACCCAGATTTTTCTCAAGACTTTACACTCTATACTTTTTCCTCTGACCGTTCCTATGTTGTCGTCCTAACTCAGAAGAATGCAGAGAACCATGAAGTACCCATCACCTTTATGAGCTCCTCTTTCAAAGGCACTGAACTTAATTACCCAGTGATTGATCGGCAAGCCTACGTTGTTTTCAAAGAAGTTAAACACTTTCGATCCTATATTTTGAAGTCGAGGACGAAAGTCATTGTCCCCTACCCAGCCGTAAGGAACTTGTTAGTGCAAAAGGAGTTAGGAGAGAAGAGAGCTAACTGGGTCACTTCATTACAGGAGTATGACTTGGAAACTACTCCAGCTCAGATTGTGAGAGGTCAAGGGTTATGTAAGTTGGTTTCTGATTCGGAATCAGGACAGCAAGAAGAGAGCGATACGTCAAACCTAGGACAAAGCGAACAAAGTCTAATCTGTTGTGCACAGAACCTTGTTAGTCCTTGGTACGACGATATTAGATTCTGCCTTGAACATGGATCAGCCCCCCGTCACTTAGACCCCGCCAAGAGAAGAGCGTTGAGATTAAAGTCTGTCTCCTTTCATCTGGTCAATGGTGTACTGTTTCATCAGAATTTTGACGGCATATTGATGCGTTGTCTTGAAAAAGATGAAGCAGAAAAAGTTTTGCTAGAGTTGCATGCAGGAGAAGCTGGTGGTCACTTCGGTGGTGACACCACTGCTCATAAAGTTTTAAGAGCCAGTTATTACTAGCCTATGCTTTTTAGAGACGCCCATGCCTTGTGTCGAAAATGTATCATCTTTCAGAAAGCATCAGGGCGATTGAAAAAACCATCCTTTCCCTTGCAACCCGTTTCAGTAGATTCTCCTTTTCAGCAGTGGGGCCTTGATATCATAGGTCCAATTAACCCTCCGTCCTCGCAACAACACAAGTATATTGTGACAACCACAGATTACTTTACTCAATGGTCTGAATCTGTTGCGCTAAGAACTGTCAACACCAGTCAAGTTATTGCCTTTCTAAACTCGAATATCATCACTCGTTTCGGTATCCCTAACTATCTGGTCTTTGACAACGCTTCATACTTTTCTTCTCTTGAGATGAGCGATTTTTCTTTGGAGAAAGGAATTAAGTTGAAGTATTCTGCCAGTTATTACCCCCAGGGTAACGGATTGGCAGAATCAACAAAAAAGAACTTGATCAAAATAATCAAGAGAACGGTGGTTGAAAATCACAAGAATTGGCACAATGCGTTGCTGAACGCGCTGTGGGTTGATAGGGTAACGCCAAAAGCTGCTATAGGAAACTCCCCCTTTTTTCTCGTTTATGGCAGAGAAGCAATTCTACCACCTCACATTCTTCTCCCTTCACTTCAATTATCACAAAAAGTCCAAGAAGAAGATTTTCCCCCTTTAGAAAACCGAATTATAGCTTTGATGAAACTAGAAGAAGTAAGAGCCCAAGCTAAGCGTAAATTAGATCAATATCAACAATTGGTTAAAATCTGGTTCGATTCTAATTCTACTTCTGATAGGAATTTTGAAGTAGGCGATATCGTCTTGAAGTGGGACAAACCGCATGAGGGAAAGGGACAACACACTAAATTTCAAAACGTGTGGCTTGGACCATTTTTAATTGCTGAAAAGTTGGGTCCTAGTTCCTTTCGATTGCAGAATCTTGAAGGGCAGCTTGATACCTATCCAGTGAATGGCCAAGCCTTGAAGAGATACTTTGCGTGATACCTACCCTTGTATATTATGTATATATATTTTCTCTTTTGTTTGCGTTGTCGTTTGTTTTCTATTTTTTATTTTGATTTGAATTTATCAGTTTGTGCTTTCTTGGAAATACACATACCTGCACATTGAACTAATTCAGACAAAGACGAAAGAGATTTTCTTCGCTGAAATAACTTCTGAAAATTTGTACAAACATCAATGATATATTTCTAAAATTTATATCTGTGTTGGAAAAATCTGTTGTTTGAAAGAAGTCTGTTGATTTTGATCCCAAAGTAAAGTTCGTCATGATCATCTATTATCTTTTTATGCTGTCCCTTTTCTGTAAAGGAATGACTCAAAAGATGTCTCCCTGTCTTAGGAAGTGTTTTTTCAAATAAAACATCTCTGAATCTCAATAAAGGACAGTCCTAAAAGAATTCTGATGAGGTCTGAAAAAATTATGTTAAAATATCAAGGTTTTCAGCGTCACCCCGCTCAAATATATATCTATAAAAAAAAATAAAAAAAAATTATGAATAAGAGCTATGGGAAGTGCTTGTAAACCCACTGGGATACTGAACAGGTCTGCTGGCAGTGGATAAATGCATGCATGGCGCCAAGACAACTTCGTCGGGGTACTGAACAGGCCTGCTAGCAACGAAGCAATGTCGGGTACATGAAAATTTGCAAAAAAGAAACCTCTTTAATGTCCTTTATTTTGATCCGGAACTTCTTGGCAGGATACAGATGTCAGAGTGGGTTAAATGGAACCCCTGTCGAGACTATGGACGCCTGCTGGCAGCAGTGGCCATGCCAACAATATTGGAGATTTTATCTTCAATATTGTGACTTGTTGATCTTAAGATTGTTATTAGTTTTCATCTTTTGAAACACTGCTGGAAAAGATGGTTAATGATGATGTTAGTATGAATTTCTGGTTGTTAATTCTGAGTTGAAATTTTCTTTGCTGTCCTAATCTGAACTTGTTTCTTTGCAGAGATAACTGCTTCTTCCAGTGTGTCGCCATTGTTGGCAGCCAATTCACTTTTTTTTATGATCCTATAAGCTTCCTACACCTATGTTTTACAAACATCATTTTTTCGTCGCAATTTTCAATAGACGACATTTTCATTTATTGTGACGTTTGCACATTTTCCTTCGTTAAGTTTTCACGACTGTAAGCGTGAAAAATTCTCCTTTCGAAGTTGTTTTTCGATCATTATCTGAACTGTCAATATCTTTTATGTCCTTACGCCTATTGCACTTACCTTTTATTGATCATTATACAACTGGAAAGGGTCTCTAATCAGTTCTCATACTTCGATTGATTGTATAACCTGGTTTTATTGGGTTTGTAAGGCATTTAGTAGTTGAATTTCACTTTATATGACTTCCTGATCATTGATTCTATGAATTGCATAGGGGTTTTGATTAAATTATATATATATATATATATATATATATATATATATATATGATATAGTCCTTATGTTAATCTTTTCATAAATTTTGGCTTGTCGACTATATGAATACCGTTTGGCACTCTGATTAAACTTTCGATTATATACATTGGCGCATAGTTGATTTTGAGTTTTGATTTATATGTCGGATTTTTAAACATTATGGTATAACACTTGCGCGCATTGGTATACTCCTTTGATTTTATTGGTTTTACACATGACTTAATGGTTGAACTATTATTATGGAGTGAACAGCTATGAAAATTGACGGTTGTACTTGGATAATCAATATTTTACATGGCAGACTCCACCACCTTCGCATGCTCTCATTTATGCTTACCCCTTTTGCTCGTTCGTTGTTGTTGGTTCGGGTAGATCTTCTCCTATGTGTGTTGGTGAATACAAACCCTACCCATACCATGTGTTCGGCTCCATGGCACCAGTCGTGCGAGTTGAGCCCAATGGAAATCAAGCCCTGTTGATGTTTGACAATGCCCGCCAAGATTTGGCAGACAGTGGATGGCTTACC
>ML835683.1:3817-15838 GCA_009831015.1 Picea engelmannii | reverse complement strand
AAAGAAGCTCCTTTTGTTTAGCATGATCCTCTAGTTGTGCTTGTAATGAGGTGTTGACACTTGAATCTGTTAGGACCGAAATGACAACCTCATGAGGATGTAAATCCCCCTCCATTTTTATAGAGGTGGTACTCCTCTTTAGATGTTCTTGGGATTTCTAAATATTCAGAATGTGGGACTTGACAAAAGTCCATCGTAATATTTCAAAGAAACATAAATAATGAAAGAAAATAAAAGGAAAATGTTTTGTTTTCTTATAAAATAAAGTTCCTGAGAAAGGACTAGGAACCGAGCACATTTACACATTTAAAACAAATAAGCAAAATTTCCTCACATCCATCATAGTTTGACTAAAGATTTCTGGTCACATAAAAATAAAAAGAATATGGTCTGCATGCATACGAGAACTTTAACAAAGTGAACATGGGAAGATCAAATAAAGATAATGATATATCAACCTCAAATACTTTGTATTTAAAACTCTGGGTTGCAAAGCACAGTCAATATTGTTCCCAAAATAGCTCTCTTGAAATTTCTAAAAAATATATAGTATGTTACATATTATTTGAAATTTAAAAATGTGTTTGTCCTAAAGACTAGGATTGGGGCTCCCATGGACCATAAAGAAAATATACACAAGAATTAAACTTTTACAAGGAAGATGGTGGGAAGTAAAAAAACATCAAGACTTGGTAAGATGAAAAAAGGAGTTATCAGTCTTCGGTTAAACCTTTCTAGTGAAAGAGGTGGAATAACTGGATGAAGGAATTGATAAAGAAAAGAAGGATGTGATCATCATAAACTTACTATGATGGTCTCTCATGTATTTACTTGCTTTTTGGTGTCCTTTTATTGTCTTCATTAATGGTTATAGGAACCGTCTCAACTGTTTCTTGCCCCTTGGTGGTCAATTTGTCGATAGCTTTCTCAAACCATTCTTCAATATAACTTTTCATTAGTTCCATGTTGATTTCATGCCAGATTTTGATGTTGAACAGCTCGCCCTCCAAGTCTCTCAAATCAAGGGAAATTCCATGTAATTCTTTTTCAATGTCTTAATTTTTCACAGAGTAGTCCACTATCCAAATGTCTATGTCGTCCTCATCATATTCAAGTATACCATAGAAATTTTCAACCGACAACCCTTTAAAGATCTCAACTTGCTCATCAAATTGTTTCTTTGTTAGGAACAATGAGTTGAGGATCAATTTGGGATATTGGACTTCATTAGTGCTTTTGGCTAGGTCCACCTCTGTAAGCCTTTTGAATAGTTCTTCCCTCCTTGATATGGCTTGGTTGCACGTTTGAACAATGTTATTCAATTCTTTTATCTTTTATTTCCAACACGTGTTCAATTGTTTGATCTAACTTGGAGAGGGAAGATACTCCTCTCTTCTCCTTAGTTATGTCATGTTGTAAACTTTAATACCAAAGGGTACCACAACATCAAGGTAAAAACCTTCTTCATTCTTTAGGTCAGCTTACAAATACTCATGGAAGGAATGCGCCCTCGAGCCAAAAGAAACCATGTTTTTCGAAATTCCCCAAGCTTCTGTGATCAATGCCATTATTTTCTTGATATTTCTCTCCACATAGCTCATGGCTGATGTAAGTAAGATTGAGGATCATTTTAATTTAGAAGTGGGCATGGTGGGTCCAACGATTTCCAACGGACTAGAAAGAAGTGGAAGAGGCATTAAGTTATCTTCCAGTTCCTTGATCCTTTCTTTTAACTTCGTGTTTTCCTCTTCAAGACCACCAATGGAGTCATCCAATGCATCGTCGATTTCTCTATGAATTATATAAATTTGGGAAGGCCGCATATCTCTTAGGTCAACCTATGAACAAGATTTTCCTTTCTTATTCTTCACGTCACCTTTTTCAATTATTGATTTCTTGGATTCCCTATCAAAGATAGTTCTCTGAATAACAAACAAATATTCTTCGTTGAAGGTCTCATTCTTAATGACTTCCAAAGATGGATTATGGCAGGTCGTGTTCCCTGATGATCCAGTGGGGGGGACATTTTCTCGATGTCCACCTCAAGCTCCATATCTTTGAGGGAGAATCTATTGATGTCACTCTTTATGTGATGGTCTTCTTCCTCTTGCACAACATTTTTCCTCTTTTTTCTTCGAGGAATCTTGAGAGCTCTCATTTTTTCCCGGAGGGGGATTCTTATATCCTCCTCTTCCTGAAATACTATTGGTCACTTTTCTAGATGGGTGGGTTGTTGGAGCATTTCTCTGAGATCTTTTAGTCTTGGGAGTAATATTTGGAGACTGTGCACTCTTCTCACTGGGACCCTTACCTTTCTTCTTGTAAAACTCATTGGTACTAAGTATCGTTTCCAAGTCACCATCACTGTGATTAGGAGCACCTAAGTTATTATCTTCTTCTTCACTTAGAACGGTATGGATAAATGAATTGTTGAATCCCACTGCTAGAATATGTTCCACAAAAATTTCGTTAGGGTCAAACCCTTTAATCTTTTCAGCATACTTGAGATTTAGATTGTGGAAGTGGTTTTCAAATTCATTGATTTTTTTTATATTACTGAATATAACATCCCCAATTTTCCAAGGCAAGGGTATGAATTGATTTTTTCGTTTCTCATGAAAAAAATGAAGTCAAAAATTATATTTCCTTGTGACTTCTGTAATAAACATTCTATCAAATATATGGCATGGAAGAAAGGAGGTATTTCCATAGAACTGAAAATCCTAATAACATTGTAATTTTCCATTTGATCCAACGTCCCCTTTTTATCCAGGAATTTACTTTCCTGGTCAGATATTCTGAGGGTATCTTTTCCAAACAAAAATCCTTTAAAAACTGAGACAAAATCATTGAAAAATTCATAGAAATGCAAAGAATTTGTGTGTCTCCACAATGCTTGGTACCAGAAGGTAACTGGGTCAAATTCACAGGTCACCTTCTTACAGATAGACAATTTAGGAAATTGACAACAATATGCTATCACAAACACCAAATAAGAATCCATATAGAATTTCTTATCCTTTTTCCACTGTGACAGTTGGGAAGAGATTTCAATGGAAATCAATTTTCCCCAATCGAAAATGGTTTTTTCTTTGACAATAAAATATAAGATATAAATAATCATACGGAAAATGTTGGTGGTACTTTCTTGGCCTGTCACCCTGGTGAATAACCAAGAAATTTATCGAAAGTGGTTTTTGAATGAATTGACCTAAAACCTGGTAATATATTCAAGGATGGCTGCAGGACTCTCCAAGGACTCAGGAAAGAGGTCCAGGTCATTATCATTCTTTTTTAGGAAATCCCTGCAATCCTCTCCTTTGAAAGTAAGTGTTGGTTCAGGGAGTTTCAACATCTTACGGAACACTTGAGGTGAAAGAGAGATGAGAGAATGGTATTGAAGTTGAATAATCCACTGACTTGGTATATATTTCTCAATGCACCATGCAACCAGTTCCTTGTATTCAAAAACCTCAGGGACACACCCTGCACAAGAAATTCTGGACATCCAGATCACTTCCTTCTGAGCAGAAGGGGATGAATAGTAAGAATAAGCTCTAGACCACTGAAATGTTTGTTCCTCATGCCCAAAACTATTCAAAGTATATCCACAAAACTATTGTCGAGTTGTTACAACCATAAATTGACGAGCGTGTTCCTTTAATCTATATAATATTTGCAATGGGTGCTTGAGAGAGATAACCATAATATAATCTTCGTCAAATAATGATTTAATGTGGTTTAATGAAAAGATATCCTCGAGACCTTCGCTTATTAATGATGATATTTACAGAACCTTCATGATGAGTTAGTATCATTAAACCATTCTTAATTGTGTATTGGTAAAAGAATGAGGATGGTAGGGATGAACGAGAGAAATTAGGATTTGGGAATTTTTATGAACCCGCCAACTCAGGTACCCGTGGTTGTGAAAAGTAGAAAATTGGCTAAGTGTTGTAATGTGGTCGGTTATATTCAATATAGGAGAGATGAGATACTTAGGAGATTAGTGATTTCGAAGGTCATAATGTAGATCATGGATCTTTGGGTGCAAAATGGATATCGCGAAACTTGGAATGTGAAACCTAGAACCCGCGACTGCAGAAATGGTTAAGTATATAATAAAATGGAAGTCACTCAGACTCATGATATGGGAATATGAATGGTAGTGAGAACCCATGAGTCAGCCAACCCATGAACTCGCCATTCTAAAAAGAAAAACAACTAAGTATAGTAACTAGAAAGGTAGAATAGAAGAGAGAAAAGAAAAGGGGAATTCGGGTAAGTATAGAAGAGAAAAAATAAATGGAAAAAATAAGTTGGGAAGATAGAAAGGGGAGGGAAACACGAAAGCATGAAATCCTCTCAAAATATGGCTCCAACTATGGGATGATAACCCCCTACGGGTTGTCAAGAACCTAGAATATTTATGACCAGGTGCTTTCGTCCATTGGTCTATGGAGTCAAAGTAATAATATACAAATTGAAAAATAAAATTATGCACAATGAGAATGAGAAAGTATTAGGTGAAGAAACATTTCAAATGTTTCTCGTTGATAGGCAACATTAATAATTTACCCTTCATGTCTTGAAGCATATAAGATTTAAAACCCAGGATCTTTTCAACAATGTATGGTCCAATCTAGAGTGCTTCAAACTTTGTATGCATCAACGATTTGTCCTTGTATTTGTTCCAAAGTAACACCAATTCTCCCTTCTAAAAATTATTTATAGTTTCACTTTGATCAAAATATATTTCGATACTTTGTTGTATCTGAGAAGTTCAATTTTGGGCTTTCCTTTGTTCTTCTTCCAACTTCAACAATTGGTTGATCCTCCTTTGGATAGGCGAATTGTCTTTTGTATCTTTTGTATTAACCACGAAATTCAAGGCATTGAGTTTGAGGCTAATTGGAATTTTCATTTCTTTCCCTTAAACCAATTTATATGGGGACATCCCAGTGCTTTCCTTTGGAGTTGTTCTACTTTCCCACAACGCATTAGTTAGCTTCAGATGTCAATTCCCTTGGTTCTTGTAAATAGTTTTCTTTAGTATCTGAACAAGTGTTATATTTGTGTATTTAGCAATACCATTACCTTGTGGATAATAATTCGACAATTGACACATGATAATTCCATAGTCTCCATAAAACTCTATAAAATTCGACCTGATTAAAATTGAACCATTATCAATGATAAATTTATCTGGGACACCAAATCTTGACAGAATATTATCTTTAATTAGCTCTTCAAAATCATCTTTATTTAACGCTACTCCTTCTGGCCATTTCATGAAATAATCTATAGCATTGAGAATGTACATATGTCCCTTGCTAGACTTCGGATTAATTGGCCTGACAACGTCAAGTGCCCATTGGGAGAATGGTTGTAAAGGAATTGTGGATCTCTTCATTTTTCCTGAAAACTACTGGCATGATACACATGTCCTTATTGTGGCATATGAATCTCTGAAAAGTGATGGCCAATAAAACCCAACTCTTATTATCTTGTGGGCGGTGGAGGTAGGTGAAAAGTGTCCACCACATGTTCCTTCATGGAATTCTCTCATTAGTTCTTGGGATTGGTTTTCATCAACGCATCTCAGTAGTATACCATCATAGTTTCTCCTGAACAGTATATCAACAATCATCACATATTTATTTTCCTTCATCGTCAATTTTCATTGCTCCCTAGGGTTCATGGTGACAGGAAATTTCTCGGATCTCAAGTAGAATATAATATCTTTGTACCATTCTGAGTTAGCCAATGGTTTTCCTACTGAATTGAAATCATTCCATCCACATAATCACTATTCGCAATGAGCTTGCATAAAACTTGTCCTTTGACAACCTTTAAAGGTTTAATTTCAATATCATATTTTTGTATCTTCTCCATCCAATTATCCCATTTCCCTTCTCTCAATTGTTGATTTAGAAGCATCTTCATTGGCGATGAGGGAACATAAGAAATAACGTGGGAGTTCAGTATGTACATTCGAAAGTGTGCCACCGCTTTTACAAGTTCAAGGCTTGCTTTTCCAATTATGAGTACCTCAATTCATAGTCATGTAGGGTTTTTCTCATGAAACTGATTGGGAGTTCTTCACCTTTGGTATTATTTTGAGTAAGAACAAATGCGACAACTGTCTCTCTAGAAAATGTATAGATGATGAAATCCCTTTGAAAATATGGAATAATGAGGACTAGAGTTATGGTTATTTCTCCTTTGATATCATTGAAAGCCTCTTGAGTATCTGTTGTCCATTCAAACCTCTACTCCTTCTTCAACAACAAATTTATCAGATTCGCAATACTTGCATAGTCAGGAACAAACCTTCGCACAAAATTAATCTTGCCAAAAAATGATTGAACTCGCTTCTTGGATTTTGGGGGGTTGAACTCACTTATTTTGTTAACTCTTTATGGATCTATATAAATCCCTTCCTTGCACACAATATGGCCCAACAAATTTTTGTGAGTTACAACAAATACGCATTTCTTTGGATTTAGAGAGACACCATATAATCTACATCTTTCAAAAACTTTTCTCAAATGATGGATATGATCACCCCTTGTTTTTTAATGCACTTTCAAGTCATCTTGATAATCTTCCATAAATTTTCCTATCAACCTACTAAATGCATGATCCATGGACCTATGGAATGTGGCTCCAGCATTCTTCAAACCAAAGGGAATTTTATCATATGCATATGTCTCCCAAGGTGTTATGAATGCTTTCTTTTCCTTGTCTTCCTCAGCCACCAAGACTTGGTTATATCCAGAAAAACCATCCAACATGGACATGTAGATTGATCCAGTGAATTTTTGGAGGAGAAACTCCATATTAGGTAAAGGAAAGTTATATTTTATGCTTGCTTTGTTAAGGTCTCTGAAATCAACAGACATCTATATTTCCTCGGTATTTTTTCTTACAATCATCGGATTTTAAAGACAGTCAGAATGCCTAATGGGATAAATTATTCCGGCCTTTTTTAATTTCTCTAATTCAATCTTTACCAGAGGTTTCATTTTGGGATTCATCATCCTCATTTTTTGCTTTACATGTTTTTCTTCTTCCCACAAAGGAATGATGTGATGGAATATTGTTTTATCATAAGCTTTCAAATCATCATAGGTCCAAGTGAACACATCCATGTATTCTTTAAACAATGAAACATATTGATAAACTTCCTCAGTGGTGTAATCAACTCCCAAGTTGACATATTTTGGGGAACTGGTAGTTCCAATATTAAATTTTCTTGTCTCTTGCACTTTTCGAATTGAAACTTCTTCAAGGAGATTCTTAGTACGATCATATTTCGTGAAAATATACTCATCTTGTATACAATATTTAGGGATAGAAAACGTGTGATCATCTTCATCATCATCATCACTAAAAAAAAAATTCCAGTTGTTCGTCATTCTCAAACACATGAAAATATTCAATCTTATCGGGCATAGAAGGTCGGAATGCTCTTTCTACTTGAAAATAAGTTTTTCTTTGGATATCATCTGGGTTTGACAATGAGGCCACCAAGGCCAATGAATCTTCCTTATGATTCTTGTCCCTTGGAATGGAAGAAATGTTGGAGGAACTGAAAGATTCCATCAATTTTTTAACTCTTTTGAAATATAACTTGAGTATGACCTTATTTATTTTATACCTCTGGGTGACATGATTAATCACCAACTCAGAGTCGCCAGTCACAATTAGATGTTCTATTTTCATTTCTTATGCAAGGATCATGCCCCAAATCAAGGCTTCATATTCTTCCTCATTATTAGTACATGAAAATTCATGTCTAATAGCATATGGATGCACAACCTTATTTGGACTTATAAGAACAATTCCAACTCCCCTCCTGGATTTTGAACAAGCTCCATCGAATGACATCCTCCAATAGCCTTCGAATAGACATTCTTGATTCTTCGTGTCTTGATATTTCTCTAGGCTTTCATTATGTTCCATGTCTAGGATAGCATAGTTTCCAATCCCAACATCTATATAATATTCCATTAATTCATTGTTCTTCTTCTTGAAAGAGAAGGGTTTTCTGGGTTCACAGGGCACTTTAATCATTGCTCCTTCTTTTCCTGGAAGCATCATACAACTTCCATCGTTCATTATATATCCCCCGATCATGGATGTCCAATATCTTCCCAACACAACTTCATATGCTAAAGGAAGGTCTACCACAATAATATTTAAAACTGTAATGATATGGGGGGTTGTCGTGATCCAAGCATAAAAGTCCTTGATTTCTCCATAAGATGGCACTTTTCTAGAATCAATTGCATATATACTTTAACCGGTTTCGTAATACTTGGTGAAACTCATTCCCAATTCCTCCATGACCTCCAGTGGCATGATATTATTTGTCACACCAGTGTCAACTAAACAATTATGTAGTGCAACATCATGATTTTCAATTGAGATGTAAAAGGGAGGAATTTTACCTCTCAGCTTGGAAGTTGACTAGCTCTGGCTTTGTTTTGGACTGGTGACAACAAATTATTTTCTTTCAGATGGATCATTCAACAATTTCAAAAAAAATTCTATCTGCTGGGGAATCTTCACCACTTTTGTAAAGGGAAAAATTATCCTTAATTTACTAAATTTCTCTACGAAATTTTATGTCATCTGAGTGGAGTTTGATATCAGGTGTTTCCTTTTACTTCCAACACTATCTGACACTTTCTCATTTTCTCTTTTCTCATTTTTTTTTTCTTTATATTTTTGGTTTTCTTTTTCAGAGTCATTCTTATTCTTGGATCTATTTACAAATCCTCTTGTCTAGGAAAATTTTTCTTGCGAGTTAGGGTCATTGTCGCCTTCTTAAAATATATACATGGACGTATCACATCCATACATCTACACAATTTTGGAACTTTCATTAGGTGATTAATAATTCTCTTGCTCAATCATTTGCTCGTCATACACATAATCTAGAATAGTTGAATTGGGAGTAGGTTGCCTGGGAACCCTTGGCCTTTGCGGATTATCTGTGTTTTCAACTCACTCTATTTTCTTGGGGAGGGTTACTTCTTTGCTTTGGGACCAAAATTCTTGAATTTACCACATAATTATATCCCCTTCTTAGTTTGGTTATCTCGTTCTGCATTTGCTTGATAGTTCTATTCATCTGTGCAATTTCAATTATTTTTTTAGTTTCTTTTGCCTCCACAGGGTCAACCTTTACATCAGGTATGGTTCCCTTGAAAAATCCTCCTCCCATTTTTTGGTTTTGAGCCAATCATGGCTTGAATTCTTCGTTCTTTCTTAAACTGGAAGCTCCTTGATTATCAATACTTAATCCTCCCAGCTGCAATTTGTACTTTTCCCAGTATAATGTCGGGGTCAACACCTGTTTCAATCATAATTTCTTCCATCTTAGTGGCTTTAGTCATTACTTCCTCTAAGGTATCCATTTGGGATGTTCTTATAGCATATTTCATGTTCGGGGGCATTGCATTCTTATAACAACCGAGAATAATTGGGTCATTCAATCTTTTATCTTCTGGAATATTACGCAAGGTTTTATTGAACCTGAGATTAAAATATCATATCCTTTCATTCTTCCTCAAACCAATCTAGGTGAAATTAGTGAGAAGGGTATAATAAGAAATTGGAGGGGCGAACATATTTAGGAACATGGCTTTGAGGTCATTAAATGAGCGAATTGATCTATTGGGAAATGTTGTATACCATTCATATGCTCTTCCTAATAAGGTTTATAGAAACAACCTTACCATGACAGTGTCATACTCGACATGGTGAAAATCACAAACATCAAGAAATAAGTGCAGATGCCTCTTTGCATCAATTGCTCCATCTCCAAAAGATTCCCTTAAGGTGTCCTTAGGGAGAATAGGGATATCAGGTTGTTCACCTAGAAGATTCAAAGGAGAATCTCTTATTCTTCTTCTATTTTCAAACCGTAAGTTTTCTTGATTTCTTGCAGCATCTCTTCCACCTCCTTGTCTCTCCTCGTGATGCTCATCTCGGGGTTTTTCATTTCTTTATGCCATATCCGGAGAGATTCCAGGAATATTATTTTCACTTCTAAGAATAAAGAGTTGCTTTATTTTACTTCTGGTAATGGGTCCCTTGTATTCATCCAGCTTCAATCCTGACCTTGTTCTTGTGCTACTTTAGCTAGTCGTTGGTTTCTTCGTTCTTGTCGCTCATCTCTCCTCTGTCTCCGGAGGATTTATCTTTCTTCTTCTTGGACTAATATATTTTAGGACCTTTCTAACTCTTCTCGGGTCTCGACTCTTTTTTTTACTAGATTTTATAACTAATGTAATATGCTTTGTTGATTGTTCAATCCAATTTCTAAGTGGGGTTGATCAACCTAGGGAAAAATCATATATTGTTCAAAAATGTTAGACCAAGTTCCAAATTTCAGTTCATTCCCCAATATGGTCACCAAAAATTTTGGCGCTTGAATCTGTTAGGACCAAAACAACAACCTGACAAGGATGTAAATCCCCATGCGTTTTTATAGAGGTGGTACTCCTCTTTATTTTTTTTTGGGATTTCTAAATATTCAGAATGTGGGACTTGACAGAAGTTTGTCGTAGTATTTCAAAGAAACATAAATATTGCAAGAACATAAAAGGAAAATGTTTTTTTTTTTCCTTATAAAAGAAAGTTCCTGAGAAAGGACCAGGAACCAAGAACATTCACACATTTAAAACAAATAAGAAAAAATTCCCCACATCCATCATAGTTTGACTAAATTTTTCTGATCACATAAAAATAAAGAGAATATGGTCCACATGCATAAGAGAACTTTAACAGAGTGAATGAACATGGGAAGCTCAAATAAATATAATGATAGATCAACCTCAAATACTTTGTATTCAAAACTCTGGGTTACAAAGAACAGTCGAGATTGTTCCCAAAATAACTATCTTGAAATTTCTAAAAAATATATAGTTTGTTACATATTCTTCGAAATTTAAAAATGTGTTTGTCTTAAAGACTAGGATTGGAGCTCCCATGGACCATAAAGAAAATATACACAAGAATTAATCTTGTAGAAGGAATATGATGAGCAGTAAAAGAACAACAAGACTTGGTAAGAAGAAAAAATGAGTTATCAGTCTTTGGTTAAACCTTTCTAGTGAAAGAGGTGGAATAACAAGATAAAGGAATTGATAAAGAAAAGAAGGATGTGATCTGTTATCACTCCAAGAAACCCTTTGTGGTTGCAGACCAAAGGTGCTTGGTAACTTAAGAAATGAATGTTTTTGTATTTTGTCAATGTGGATCAATGGGACAACTCAATATAGCTTATGGCATTCAAACATGAAAATGATAAACAAATAGACAGTGCTCTCAAAGATTGATTAATCAGCAGATAGCTTTAAAGTGGGTGAAGAACAGATTGTAACTAAACCAGTACTACGTAGGGTCTAAGAGACAATCAAAAGACTTATTATCAGGATATGATCTAAACAATTGGATGAAAGCCATTGAAAGCTTGACAACACAGATAATAATGCAAAAGAAAGATGGAAAACTGACAATCAAAATTGAAAGGAACCTGTGATCTGTATTAACATAGAAAGTCTGAGTACAATAGCCAATTACTCTATCCAAAATCGAACCCTTAGAGCTCCAAATGTCTTTGGATTTATAGCCTATTACAATCAGTTTTCAGATCCTAAAACAATGGATCTGATATTCTAAAAATAGAAAGTCAAAACTAACTCACAAAAGATAAGGAGAGATCCTCAAGATGAGGTCAACCTCTATCTTTTGGTCTTCAAACATTGGTTGAAAGTTGATGAAGTGTAGCCTAGCCTTCCAAGGCTCTTTGATCTGTCCCTTTAAAAGTGGAATTCGAATTTGATGATGTGTGCCAAAAATACCTATCATTTTTCCCTTGAAAATCACTAAATCTAGTCAAAATTTGCCCTTTTGACTTTCATCTCCAAGAATGACCTTCAGATTTTGATTTGATAATTCATAACCAGCTTATTGAAGAAGGATTCAAACCATTCAAACCCAAAA
>ML835682.1:24009-48007 GCA_009831015.1 Picea engelmannii | reverse complement strand
TACAACTAGGGTTCGGCCTAGGGGTATTACATTCCCCTCCCCATTATTTATGCACCGTCCTTAGTGCAGTATATACACATATATAATCAAAACTTTAATAATCTTCAAAAAGATGTAGATACTTTGTCCTCAACATCTTCATACTCCCAAGTTGCATCCTCAAGACTGTACTAGGTCCATTGGACATTTACTAGACCTACAACTCGATTCCGAAGCTGCTTGATCTTTTGATCCAATATGCACACCGGATGCACTTGAAAGTTGCCTTCCTGCTCGACCTGAATCACATTTGAATCAATGACATAATTAGTATCAGGTACATACTTTTTAATAAATGATACATGGAATACATTATGAATACTCATTGATGCAGTTAAATCAAGCATGTATTCTATAGGCCCAATCGTTTCCAGGATTTCAAATGGACCACAATAACGAGCTATCGGCTTTGAACAATTTCCCAATTTCAAGGAACTTCTCTTGGCCTTTACTTTCAAGAACACATGGTCACCCACTTTAAATTATCTCTGAGTTATGTTTCTATCATCATAAATTTTCTTCCTGTCTTGGGAAGCCTTTAAATTCTCCTTTATTTTCATCATTTGCTCTTCCATTTCCCCGAGTAGTTCTGGCCCAACCACTGTTTTTTCTACTGGGTTGTCCCAACTCACTAGCGTATTGCACTTTCTTCCATAAAGAGCTTCAAATGGGCTCATCTTTAGGGATGCTTGATACCCATTTTTATAAGAAAATTGCACTAAGTGCAAGTAATCCTCCCATTTGGATTGTTTATCCATCACATACATCCTTAACATATCTTCAATCACTTGATTTAATCTCTCTGTTTTATCTGATTTTGGATGATAAGATGTGCTAAAGTTCAGATTGGTCCCAAACCCTTTGAATAATCCCTTCCAAAAAAATGAGGTAAATTTTGGGTTTGTGTCAGTCACAATGCTTTTGGGTATACCATGTAATCGAGCAATTTTCCTCATATAAATATCAACAATGTTGATTGCCTTGTGCGTGAGACTTACTAGAATAAAGTGGGAAAATTTAGTAATATTTTCCACCACCACCATGATGGAATCATGTTGCTTGGTTGTTCTAGGCATCTTGGTGATTAAATCCATTCTTACTACTTCCCACTTCCACTCAGGAATGGGTAATGGTTGTAGCAGACTAGCTAGGTGTCTATGCTCAGCCTTGAATTTTTGACATTTCAAACACTTGGAAATAAAATATGCAACATCTTTCTTCATCCCTGGCCAGTAAAATCGGCTCTTGACAGCTGCAATAGTTTTTTGGTAACCTAGGTGTCCAACATAAGGCACATGATGAATTTATTTTAAAACTAGGTTTTTCAATTCCTGAGAAATTGACACATAAATTCTTCCCCTGTACATGATAATTTCATCATTTTCCATCTTATAGTCTTCAACCTTCTGATGTAAATTACCTTGTTGAAGTTTTTCATTTACCTCCATGTATTTTTGAACTGATTTTGCATTCTCTATAATATATCTTTCAAATCCGATTGATACATGCTAATGGCTGTAGCATGCATATCGTGCACCCTCTTGCTGAGTGCATCAACCACCTTGTTATCTTTACCTTTGATATGTTTTATATCAAAGTCATATTTGCTGAGGAACTCTAACCACCTACTTTGCCTGGCATTTAGAGCTAGTTGTCCAAATAAATATTTCAGACCACTATGGTCTATTCTCAACTCAAATATTTACCCCATGAGGTAGTGCCTCCACATCTTCAAGGAATGCACTATAGCTTCCAATTCCAAATCATGAGTAGCATAATGATTTTCATGCTCCTTCAACTTCCTTGATTCATAACACACCAATACCCATTCTGACTAAGGACTCCACCAAGCCCTTATTTGCAAGCATCAATTGTTACAATGAAGTCTTCATTTGGATCAACAATATTTAGTATTTGACCACTTGTTAATAAATGCTTCAAGTGTTGGAAACTTCTTTCACAATCCCGTGTCCACTCAAACTTCACACCCTTCTTCTACAAGGAAGTGATTGGGTGTGCGATCTTTGAGAATCCTTCAATAAATATCATAGTAACCTGCAAGGCCCATGAATGACCTCACCTCCAAGGCATTCCTTGGTGTTGGCCATCCTTCAATGGATGCTATCTTTTCTGGATCCATTGCTATTCCTTCCTTTGAAATGATATGACCCAAATAACGGATTTGCTTCTGGTAGAATGAGTACTTGCTCAATTTGACATACAACTGATGCCCCCTCAATATTTTTAATACCATACTCAAGTGTTTCTCATGCTCTTCTTAAGGATTACAATATATAAGAATGTCATCCAGGAAGACAATGACAAACTTACCTAAGTAATCCTTGAAAATGCCATTCATTAAACACATGAAGACAACTGGTGCATTTGAAAACCCAAATGGTACTATTGTGAACTCATAATGGCCATACCTTGTTCTGAAGGTAGTCTTGATGATGTATTCTTCTTTAATTCTTACTTGATGATAGCCTGGAATGAGATCAATCTTGGAGAATATTTTTTCATCTTTGAGCTGATCAAATAGGTCATCTATCCTAAGCAAATGATACTTTTTTCTTCATAGTTACCTTGTTCAACTATCTGAAGTCTATGCATAGTCTCAAAGTTCCATATTTTTTCTTCACAAATAATATTGGGGAACCCCAAGGTGACACACTTGGGCATATGTACCTGGTGTACTCATCCTGTAAGGAGTCTTAGATACTAGAGCTTCTCCCAACACCAGATTGATGGAGAAGTCAATATCTCTCTTAGGTGGCAATCCTGGTATTTCCTTGAATACATCTTCAAACTCTTTTAGGAATGCATAATATTCAATATTTGGTACCTTATATTTAGGTGTTTCTTCCATATGTGCTGCAAATATTTGACACCCTTTCCTGTAAGTCTTCTTCAACTGCAAGTATGAAATTTCTCTTAGGCTTACTGCCCTGGGAATTCCTTTTACTGTCCTTAAATTCCCTTTCTCATCAAAGTAAGTAAATTCCTTATTATAGGACAACATGTTTTTGATCCAACCAATCCATACCAATTAGGAATTCATAGGAACCTAAAGGTATGGTGTTCAAATATTCCTTGGTACTCAATTCATTCATGTCCATTAGACATGCCTTAACCACCTCATTAATTTTTCTTTTATCTATTGTAGCTAGCTGCACAATCCAAGGTTTTCCAAGCTTGCTTCTTGGAAATTGAAATATTTCCACCATATTAGGATCTAGATAGCTATGACTAGCTCCTGAATCAATTAAAATATCAATGGTTTGGTTGTTGATTTTACCTTCCACTTCAATCATGTGTGACTAAAAATCAGCTTGATTGTTATACAGAGCTTCATAGATCCTTGGTACACTTCTTCCCATGTCCTCCACTATTTCAACTTACTGTACATTGTAAGCAGTCTTCACTTTTCCACCTTTGTTAGGGTAATATCTCAACACATGATCTCCTCCACAACCCCAACATTGAATAGGTGGCTTCCTTGGTATTTTCCCTATTGCCTCTATCATTCTAGATTCTTTGGAGGTTGGATGTCCCTGAGAATTATTTTTGAAGGATGGTGGCTTGAACCCCTTCTTCATCTGGTCCATCATACTTTTGTTTTTTCCTACCCATGTCCTTTAGTAAGTTGGTCTTCCTCTATGCCAATCATAATGTCATTTATCCCTTCTTATAGTTTCCTCTAGTGTCTTGGGATCATCACACTGTATCTTATCACTGATAAAAGATGGCAACCCACTTAGGTATCTATGAATCTTAACTTTCTCCTCCTTGATGAAAGAAACATACTTCAAAAACTCTAAAAACCTCCTTTCATATTCATCTATGGTCATACTCCCAAGCTTGAGTTCAAAGAACTCCTTCATTTTCTTATCATAGTATCGCTTAGTCAAGTATTTCTTTTGGAAATACCTCTTGAAATCCCTCCAAGTTACCTTCTTCTCATCAATGTGTTGTACCTACATAAATTGATCCCACCACATTGATGCTTTTTCCTTGAGTTGATAAATGACAATTCTTCCTTCTTCTTATGAAGAGTAGTTATGCAATTGGAAATACTTTCTCATGCCTAAAAACCATGTCTTTGCATCCTCATCCTTCTTCTATTCACCATCAAATGTAGGAGGCTTGATTTTGTTCATTTTCTTTGTAGCTCATCCACCCCAGAACTTTTATTATGCTTCCTAACAGGGGATGGACTTGAAATTCTTTGTGCTCTCTTAGATGAATGTAGTGACCATATAAATTTAACAACCAGTAATTCCATAAGCTAAAACAATAATTTCTACTTGATTTCAGGTACTCAGTAATTTCTTATAAATTACGCACATATGCATATAAATTTATCATAATGAATAATGATTTCATAACAAAAATAAAACAAGTACGTAATTTAAAATTACCTTGGTCTGATGCTAATTCCTCCGTCGATCCGGTTGTTCGTGCTGAACTGGATCCAACACTACCCAAACCTTGTTCCACCCTGCCAACTAGGACAACTTCCTAGCTCCAGGATATCATATGGATATCCTGGCCCCCGTGCCCAAAACCTCCAGCAAACCGGTGCGCCCTGAACTAATCCTTCCAAATCCAGAACTCAACTCTCCTCTCTCCGCCCATCCAAGAGAGCCCCAAAATCCATAAAATCTTCCGTAGAATCCCCCCTCCTTCGTAACCTCCTCCGCTCATATTGCCCCTTCACCGACTTCCCCCTCCTTCATTACTTTCCTTATCCCTTTATTAATTATCTTATCCTTTCGTAGTTAATGCCCCTTATCCCCTTATTTATTATTTTATCCTTTCTTATTTATTATCTTATCTTATATTTAATGTCCTATCCCTTCCCGAATACATAAGATTTAATTTAACAATATAATTTATTAACCCCCTTTAATTCTTTAATTAATTAATTAATGATTCAATTAATAATTAATTAATCCTTGACAATCATGAACAACTAATTAATAATAATTAATTAGTTAATGTTTTTTTTTGTTTGTTAATTTGTGCAGGACCTGCGATTAACCTGTGGCTTGAGAAACCGCGACTTAGGGGCATCTAAGCCGTCAAAATCACCCGGGGATCGGACCCGGCCTGAGCCACACCAACCCTTAACATGGTTGGATTTTTTGTCCCTGCAGGTTTCGAACTGGTGACTTTAACATCACAGAGTGGCTTAACAACACACTCCGTCACCGACTGTCCTACACCTCGGGGACATTAATTAGTTAATGTTATTTAAGAAATAATTATTGTTTAGCTAACCTTTAGGATAGTTAGATTATTAAATTAATTATAATTAATAATCCTATACATCTATTTAAGCAGGGTCGTTACATTGAATGCCTAGGGGAATGATGGTGATGTCTACCAACACTTCTTGTTCTTCCCCTCTCATTGTGAGACCTTTGATTCCCTGATCTTCTTGACTCAATATCCTTATCCATATTGTTCTCTATTATGTCCAAGCTATGCATTAACATGATGTTGAAGTCTTCTTGCTGCTCCTTGGATTTCATAAGCTTTTCATTATCAGCTTTATAACTTTGGACATACTTTTCCAAAATTTTTATGGTTTCTACCAAGCTCATGTTTTCTTCCTTGCCTTCTCCATGTCCATTTGAATTTTTACCTTCATTTCCTATATTGACATACAACCCTATGATGTCATCTTCATGGTTGTAAGCCCCCTGTGCATCTTCCATAATTTTGAACTCTATGTTGATCCTGTTCTGATCTAATGCTATTAATTCTGCAAATGTGCAACCAATAAAATTTGTTAGCTTAATAATTTACAATTACATAAAATTTTCATATGATTATGTTCCAATAATGTATGAGGATTCTTTCTTTCATGAATCTGCCAGAAAAGTCTCATTACTTAGATTATTTTCATTTATGCGAACTCACAGACTCTCATACTCATGGACTCTTGGAAGCATAACTCTCCCTTTCATAAGTACATCCGAAGACTTCCCATACTTAACCATTTTACACTTCTTTGGACTTGCGGACTCGCGGACTCATGGGCTCATGGAATCTTGGAAGAATAACTCTCCCTTTCATAAGTTTGTCCGAAGAGTTCCCATACTTAACCATTGTCCACTTCTTTGGACTTGCAGACCCGCGGAATCACAGACTCACAGACTCATGATAAGTCCCAACACTTAATCATTTTACACTTCTTCGGACTCATGGACTCTTGGACTCACAAACTCATAAAAAGGCCCATCACTTAACCTTTTTCCACTTCTTCAGACTCATGGAATCTCAGACTCACGGTTGATAAGTCCCAACACTTAAACATTTTCCACTTCTTCGGACTCGCGAACTCACAGACTCATGTTAAGACCCAACACTTAACCATTTTTCCACTTATTCGGACTCGGAGACTCGTGAACTCATGGACTCATGATAATTTCCAACACTTAATCATTTTCCACTTCTTCAGACTCACAGACTCTCGAACTCACAGACTCATGATAAGTTCCATCACTTAACAATTTTCCACTTCTTCAGACTCGTGGACTCTCGGATTCATAGACTCCTGATAATTCCCAACACCCATTTTCCACTTCTTCGGACTTGCAGACTCATGGAATGACATAATCATGATAAGTCCCAACACTTAACCATTTTCCCACTTCTTTGAACGTGCATACTCACGGACTCAAATTCATGATATTGTAGCCTTTCTTTCATAAGTCCGTCCGAAAAGTCTAAACACTTAACCATTTTTCCACTTCTTCAGACTTGCGAACTCATGGACTCACAAACTCATCACAAGTCTCCACTTAGCCATTTTTTCATCCTCGCGGACTCACATACTCATACTAAGTCCCAAAACTTAGCCATTTTTTCATCTTCGCGGACTCATAGACTCATACTAAGTCCCAACACTTAGCCATTTTTCCTCTTCTTCAGACTCGTAGACTTGTAGACTCACAAACTCATGAATTTGTAACCTTTCTTACATAATTTTGTCCGAAAAGTCCCTACACTTAACCATTTTTCCACTTTTTCGGACTTGCGGACTCACAGAATCATAATAATTCCAACAATTAGCCATTTTTCCATATTCATGGACTCATGGACTCATACTAAGCCCCAACACTTAGCCATTTTTCCGCTTCTTTAGACTCATGGACTCACGGACTCACAAGCTCATAATAAGTCCAACACTTAGCCATTTTATCGTCTTCACGGACTCACATACTCATACTAAGTCCCAACACTCACAAATTTTTCTTCCTCTTTGGACTCATGGATTCACGGACTCACGAACTCATGGACTCATGGAATTGTAACCTATCTTACTTAAGTCCGTTCGAAAAGTCTCAACACTTAGCCATTTTCCCGCTTCTTCGGACTCGTGGACTTATGAAATCGTAGACTCACAAAAGAACAATTACAAAAAATATATTATTTTCATCTCCATGCCTCCGTGTACCTGCCACCATGGCAATACACATCACCTGTTACCACATCAACTGAAACGTGCCCCCCCACGTCATGTTGACGTCAGTATACAGATAAAATATTGATTTTTGTTTTCCAATTTCACATATTTTCCAAAGTTCTAAAAATGCTCAAATTCACCCAAATATGAAATTCCTTATTGGGCTATCATTAGAGCTCTTTGACTAAGATTAATACAAAAAAGTTCAAGCCCTGTACATATACATTTATACGCGGCTTTCAAATTTGACTCTTTCACTTCAAATTTCTCCATTAATTAGCTGCAAGAAATTGGGGCTTTTTTCCAATTTCATTCCATTTTACCATGGTCGCTCGACAACCATTAAATCTATTCAATTTCATTCAGTCGACCATAGCCTTATATTGACTTCAAATTAGACCATTTACAGGTCTAAATTTGCTCAGACAAAGATTAAAGTCCAGAAAAAACTCATCCTTGGATCAAATTTCCCAAATTACTTAGGAATTTAACAACAAAAATTGGGGCTTTGACCCAATTTCACCCAACTGCTCCCGATTTTACCACAGTAACACAATTTTTCAAGTAATTTGCAAACGATCTCTTCCTGACATTCTGTTAAACACTTCACTTGCAATCTATGTGATTTCACTTTTTCACTCTACTAAATGGCCCATGCAGGATCAATATTGCAAGGTGAGTTCTGATACCAAATTGTAATATCCCCATTACCTACAACTCCACAAAAAAAATTCTCTCTGATACCGATTTGTAACAACCCCATTATCAGGGAATCAACAACATGCTCTGGTAATGTTCACAACCCTAAGCTGGGACATGCCCTGTGACATTATGAATTATGATACCATTAATTAAATAATAAGTTATGCATATGAACAAAGTTAAGAAAAAAATAGTAACAACATGCATGCGACAATAACAATTCATATATAGAATTCAACAACAGAGAAATCATGACAAAAAAATCATACTTGCACACACACAATAGTTGAAATAAGCACATGAAAGACACTTATATAAGGAAAATAAAAACCAACTGCATGCAGACCTTTGATCTAGGTGGATATCGGTGACTACCCACCTATTCCAACTGGCTCAAAAGAATACTCCGACAATTTACTATTTTTAGAAGTTTTCGGTTCTTAAACTTTTGGGGCCATTTTGAGGGATTAAATGAATATTTTTCGGGATAAGACACCTCAATGATTCTTGAAGGCTTTGATTGATCCCCCAAAATGAATATCCTCTTCGATAAATTTCCAACAAGCTACTGTGCGCCCCAAACGAAGATTGTATGCCAAAGTTACGCCCCCGGTAAGTTGATACACCAAACTACCCAAAACAGGGTCCACAAAACTGTTGGCTTTTCATCTTCCGGGGTTAGGGTTTGGATTTTATTTATGTTAAAAAGGAATTTGGAGCCTCATTTTAAAAATCACCTTCTTGTGAATGTGAGTAGCCATCACATCTCTTCTCAGAGATAAACTGCCACAATTCTGGCGAGTCTTTCACTGTGTATTTCTACAGTTTTGTACATTTCGCTCATTAATAGAAATTGTGTATTACTGTATCTCTGTGTTTATGGTTATATCTCTGATATATCTCTTTTATATTATTGGATATACAATATATCTCCATATATTACTTTATTGTATCTCCGCTCTCATTTCGTGATGAAAATAATCCGGATCGGTGGTATCAGTGCAGGCTGCTCTTGATCATTTTTCAGTGCATGTCTTCGACAAGGTACAAGTATATCAAGTTGGGTATCAAGGTTGTCTCTCTTGAGGAAAATTTCTCACGCACGCCCAAGAAATACTCCATGGCGGAAGAAAATAAAAACGACGGGGCAGAAGATTCTATCAGTTTGTTGCTTGAGCAAACTCTCATGCGGTAGAGGGACAGAATGATGGAAAATTTTGCCCACATCCTGTAATGATTGTCGATAACAACATGCATGTCTTCATCAAGTGGCCACTTTGGAATAACCTATCCTTTCAAGGTACAATTCAATTTTTATATTCCCATATTTGAAGGTTAGATAGATGCGGATTCCCTAGAAAAATGGTTAAATATGCTAGAAGGTTATTTCTCTGTTCACAATTTTTCCAACATGGAAAATATTACCTTTGCACTCCTTAAGGATATCCCCCATGTCAAACATTATTGGGAAAATTACTGGGAGAAAATTTCCACAGAGGATTCTGGAATATATGGGGCCGAGCCCACTTGGTATTTTTTTGGATGCGGTCAAGGAACAATATTACCCTACTGGTAACTATGACAACCAATACATGAGATGGACCACACTACAACAAGAGGGGGGCCAAGAAGTGTCAGATTTCACAGATACCTTCCATACATTACGCATTAATTTGGGTATCAAAGAATCTGAGCGACATTTGTTCTGAAATATCGTGGGGCTCTACATAGATACATCCAAACTAAAATGGATTTTCTAGACATCTCATCATTGGGTGTTGCTTATCGATATGCTGTCAAAATTGAGGAGAAATTTAGGCACCAGAACAAATGGGAGTTCGAGTATTCCAATCCACAACAACCAAATTATGATAAAGACAACCTTAATAGAAAACCTCACGAAAACCAGTCTAAGCCACAAGAAAAGAAGGGTCACATAAATACAAAGAAGGACACAATAAAGTGGTGCGATTTCTACAAAATACCTTGGCACAACACCGATGAATGTCACTCAAAAAAATCATTAGTGGTTGAGATCAAAGAAAAATATATGAACCCAGATTAAGAATCTGATTCAGAAAATAATGGGAGAAGAAAGATCATCAATGCAGACCCCACTTAATCTGTCGTGACCATAATAATTCAACTAGAAGAACCAAGAGATCCTGAAGAGGGGGGGAACCTCTTCCATTCACAGATGTGGGTGAAGGGGACCCCATTGCATTTCATTGTTGATAGCGGAAACCGAAAGAACCTCATCTTAACAGAGGTAGTCAAACAGTTGTGATTGTCAACAAAACCACACCTGCAACCATACAATATCGGGTGGCTTCACCAGGGACGATATCTCCATGTCAGCCAACAGTGTCAATTTTCATATGGTATCCATCCCTTTAAGGATGAGGTATTATGTGATGTTTCCCCACTGGATTTCTTTTATGTTCTTTTCGACCAACCATATATGTGGAAACGACATGCTATTTATGAGTCTCGACCATGTAGTGTCATTATTACTCTGGGGGTTCATATCTACAGGATACCAGAGGTAGTTCCAACTATTGTCCCACCTAAATAGTGCTGCAAGGTAGTATATCATACTACAAATTCAGTTTCTTCACAATTTGTTCAAAATGTGAACATAAGGACACTACAACCACTACAACCTCAGTGCAAGAACCTTCTATCCAACAAAATCAGATCAACAAGATTCAAGAAAAGCGTAAAGATTACTTCTACACATTGTCATATCATGTAGCCAGATTGGTTACAAAGGTCCAACTATTCCAACATTAGGTTCTCAATAACCTTCCACAAGCCAAGCAACACAACTTCTCCAGCAAGGCAAGCAACTCACCAAGATTTAGATTCAACAAATGCTTTTGCCTCTCCTCAGGTAACTCAACACAATGGAGACCATTTATTCCTAAGGAGGGAGGATTGATCCAGGTGGATATTGTTGTCCACCCACCTATTCCAACTGGATCAAAATAGTGTTCAGGAAATTTACTAATTTAGTAGTTTTTCGGTTCTTAAACTTCTAGGGCCATTTTGAGGGCCAAAATGAAGTTTTTTCAGGATCATGCACCTCAATAAAGGCCAAAGGCTTTGATTGAGCCACCAAAATGAATCTCCTCTTTGATACATTTCCAACTAGCTATCGTGTGCCCCAAATGGGGATCGTATGCCAAATTTACGCCCCCGGGAAGTTGATACACCAAACTACCCAAAACAGGGTCCACAAAAATGTTGGATTTTCATCTTCCAGGGTTAGGGTTTTGGATTTTGTTTATGTTAAAAATTCCATTGGAGCCTCATTGTAATAATCATATTCTTGTGAATGTGAGTAGCTATCATATCTCTTCTCATAGATAAGTTTCCACCATTCTAGCGAGTCTTTCACTATGTATTTCTATAGTTTTGTACATTTCGCTCATTAATAGAAATTGTGTATTAATGTATCTCTATGCTTATGGTTATATCTTTGATATATATCTGTACATTAATTTATTATATATTTTCTCTCATTTTGTGCCGAAAATAATATGGATCAACCTTCCACGTTCCTCCTCGCCTTAGACCGCACTGCTCATAATTCTCAGTAGCGAGTCACCCCCAAGTCGGGGCTAAACCTTACCAGGGAAAAGGGAATACTAAGCCAGCCTAAGGTCTGATAAGCAATATAATTTCTCTGTCCAAGCCGCCAACTACTACAACTAGCATATGGTCGATCTCATTCTCCACATGCCTATCCTACCCTAGGAAGTGTGTCCCTTCTCTTCTCAACAGTCCCTCGATTACCCCACTTCCCTTCCAGGGCTTCAACAACAAGCCAAACATGAAGTCTGAGATCCCTGTAGCTATTTCCCAGTGCACCAGGGAACAACTCTGAGTAGTTTCTCGCATAGAGAACTACTCACGGGCCTAACAACCCGCTTCTTCCATAATACATCATGACAACCACTTCTTCTATTAAGCTCTCGTGATAACAATACAAGTACACGTTCTTCGTCATAGTCAAGTACTGTAAGGTACAACTCAGTGTTTCCTCCATGAAGGAATAATGTTGATCATATTTCATATGCCCCTTCGTACTATATCCACACACACACACACACACACACACACACACACAAACACACACACACACACACACACACACACACACATATATATATATATATATATATGCATGTGTCCTTTAAGACACTTGACACCCTAAGGGACTCCCTTGTCCCTACTTTCGAGACTTAGGATATATATTAATATCCATTACTTTAGATTTAAGGAATAATATTATAATATTCCATTGGGATTAATCCCTCTAGCTTAGCCCCTTCCTAGACACTTAGCCTCCCCTTTCCCTTTCTAGTGGAGTTTATCCACCCATACTCTTTTGTGGATTAGTCTGTATGCAACAATGTGTTTTCATTAATAATATGAGTGTTTACATATTACAAAAATAGGTTCACTGTCCTTAAGCATCTAGGCTCTCCAGTCTAATAATCACATAATCCTTCTGGCCTGTAACAACTTGGTTCACCAACCTATAAAACATTTACATTTATATGTACAACTAGGGTTCGTCCTAGGGGTATTGCAGATGTCCTCAACCTCGAGGGATTTGGGCATTGATCCTGAGTGTGCCCAACATTGTGGCCCCCATACCATCGAAATGGAATACAACAGTAACCAATGCATTGCATCAAAATAAATCTCCCTACAACCTCTTTCAAATTGACCTCCACCTGCACCCATGCCCATCTATGGTCAAGCTTGGTGCTCCAGTCCTTTTTGAGTTTGATAAAACTACCTAGGTTGTTACCAATGAAATCCATAATTTTTTCATTCTAGAGCACCATCGGAAGCCCGAGAAGAATAACCCACACCACCATGGAGTATATTGGCTCATGCTCAGGATCAAAATGAACCCCCCATTCTTAAAGAGGCAAACCTAAGGGACCTCAACTCCGATATCACTTGAGGATTGAGCACATATATTTGGGGGATTTTAAATGGAATCATAACCATCCCCTCACTAAAAAATGAAATATCGATCAATAGCCAAGCACCAAAGTCCACAAATTATCCAACCATCGCTTGAGACTGTTAGGGCAGACCGTTTTTCCACAAAAGTGCCCTACCATTTCTTTACCCAAGAATTGCAAAACACTTTCCAGAGGGATATTCTCACCCACCACATTTCTAAATTTATCCTTATGAGAATGAATGCACCTTTTATTTTCCCTCACAAGAGGAACTTTATAGTCTTGAATGGGGGGATGATCAAAGCGTGAGGCACTAGACTAGGGTCAAAAGGGGGAGAGTTACAAACCAACTGTGCAAATGAATCAAAATTCCAATCACACGTAGGGATACCAAGCCTAGAGTTAAGTGTTCACACATAAGGTGTTACACTACCTTTCATGGTGTGATGGCCCTTAAAATTCCTGAAGGATCCTACATCTCCCAAACCCACACAGGTCTCCATTTAGGGATAAGATCTCCTTGGAGGACATGCACCCCTCCTATCTTTCTCAATACTTATAAATTCTAGATTTGAGAAGAAAATTGCATCTAGGGAAAGGACATCCTCTCCATAATCTAGGACGTCATCCTCCATTGCACATCAGTTAATATCGTTGGAAAGAGAACCATCATCCTGCCGCAGAATCAAACCCATCCAGGAAACCCTAGACCAATACTCACATTGAATTACTTCTATGTGCATATTTTTTTCAATTATATTTCCAACACTCCCTATTAAATCATTTTCTTTCATGCCAAACATTGCTTTGGACTTCTCAAACTTATATTTTCTTAAAGGATTTGTAAATATATCAACTGAATATTCAAATGTATTGCAACACTGTAATTGAATTTGACCTTGTTACCACTACCTCAAATAGTAAACATGAAATTCAATATGCTTGTTGTCTTGAGAAAGAACTACATTATTTCCTAGCTATACATAACCTTGGTTGTTTCAAAACGAAGTAATAGGTTCTTCCTACACCATACCAATATCAACAATCAATATCCTCAGTTAAAATCCTTCACAAGTTGCATCCATATGCCTCCATACTTGGCCTTTGTTAAAGATAAAACAAATATATATATATTACTTCTTGCGACACGAACTAAAAATTGAACCAACATGAAATGTAAAACTAGATGTGGAATTTTTGTCACTTGTGCATCCAACCCAATGTGAACTTGTGAATCCAACTAATTGCAAATATTTTTCATGATAGGAAAATTCCAATCCCTAACTCAATGTACCTTTAACATATCTCAGAATCATTTCTTCCTTTTTAAGTCAAGTTCTTTAGGTTCTACCATGTACCTTGATACTTCCCCAACTACCAAACCATTATTATATATTCTAGTTGTTAGATAAATAAGTCTTCCTACCAATTGTCTATAAAAGGCTATGCTAATTGATTTCCTAAACTCATCTTTACTAAGGTTTTTTTTATAAGGTCCATTGGGTGTCATGTTCCTTGCAATAAATCATCTTAAATTTCTTGATTAGGTTAGTGGCATACTTCTCCAAAGACAATATAATTCCTTCATATTTCTTCCAAATTGCATACCAAGATAATATTGTAACACACTAAAGTCTATGATATCATGAGTGTTTATTAGGTCATCTTTCACCACCTTGATCACAATTCCACTACTTTCTATAAAATAAATTCACCAACATACAAAAATATTAATAGGAATGTAATACCCCAGGTTGATCCCCAAGTTGTAAATGCACATATGTTTTTATAGGCTGGTGAGATAGGATGTCTTGGGCCAAAGTGCCTATGTACATATGTTTTGGGTTGGAGTGCTTGTGTGATATTATGCCAGAGAGCCTATATGTTAAAAGGTCAGTGAGCTTGGCATTAAAAATTGTAATCACACTCAGATATATTAATAAAATACATCACTACTGCAGACCAAGTTAGATAGAGAGTATGGGGAGATAGGACTCCACGAGAGGGAAAGGGGGCTAAGGGGTTAGGAAAGGGGATTAAACCAAGGGGGAAATAACTCAAATATGAAATTTATCCTAAGTCATAGCCTAAGTCTTATTTCATATAATTTTATCCTAAGTTCTCAAGTGGGAGAACGTGTTCCCAAGTGGTGGGTAAGTAATTCTTTGGGTGCCACTTGTCAAAAAGGGAGCATGCATACTTAAAGTGGAAACTTAGTGGAAACATGATCCATTCTCATTAATTCCATCATTATTTCCATTGCTAGTCGAGTGTGAGTTGAGGAGCTATTGTGACCTTGTTACCTTTTGAACCCTATGAATCATAGGTGGATTTCAGTGTACAATTCCCCTTGGGTTTCCTTAAGGAAGACTGGAGCCCCGAAGGGAGAAATGTTGGGAACAATTTTCCTTCGGTGTGATTTCTAGAGGGTTCCTAGAAAGTATTGAGTGCAACTAGAGTTACTGCAGCCATAGTACTATGAGACTTCTTGGTCGAACTATGCTGGAGCCATGGAAGGGAAGTGGGATAACTTGAGGGACTGCAATGCAGAGAAGGGGTTACACTTCTCTAGGTTGTGTAGGCTATGGGAAATGAGAGGATGTAGGTTGGAACTATTGTTGGAGTTGGTACCTTGGACTATCCATTGTTGTACTCACTGTTAGACCATAACTGGGGTGGTCTGCTATTGAGAGTTCTAGAACAAAAATGTCTATGGCTGGGAGGAACATCTGAGGTCTGCAACTAGTTGGTGATTTCATAAAAAAACATAAGTGCTCTTTTATGTGTTTATTTGATTAGTATTATGTGTATTTATATATATGATTAATTTATTTTGTTGTGCATTAGTATATTGTGGTATAAATTATGCATTGTATGACATGTTGTTTTTGGGCATGCATATTGTTTCATACATAGGATATATTTTAGTTGTTTTCATAGTGGAGTATAAATATTATACGAGCCTCCAGGAAGGTTGGATTTAATTAATTAATGATATTAGAGTTTTACTGAGTGAGTTAAAAGTAAAATTTGAAAATCTTATATGTTACAAAGTAGGGTTTTTAGTGACATATGCCCAAAAGTGAGTCTGGGTTGTGCTACAATGTGGTATCAAAGCCACAGGTTCAACATTGAGCCTACATGGGATAGAGACAACATGCTGAAGTAGAATTGAGTTGAAAAAGTTCAAAGGAAGTTTGCAAATTGTTTGTCAAAATTTTCTAGGAAACAATTTGGGAAAATTTCCTGTAATTTTGGGGAAAATTGATCTTAGGAGTTAAAGTCCTTAATTTTAACCTCTATATGAGAAATTTCAAGCCTATAATTGTCTGGATTCATGAATTGCAGAGTGACCATGGAAGTAATTGGGAAAAGCCCCAATTTATGGGTGAAAATTCTAAGTTAAAAATGCCTAGAAGTTTTGAATGGACAAGCATCTATGTCAATTAAATTTTAAGAGGGTTGAATTTGGCTAGAAGGGACATGAATTTTAAAGATTCCATGGAATATGGAGAGAAATTTTGAAATTCATTTATTTTTGAAATTTGGGGATTTTATAAATTTCGAAATGTTGGAAAAATTGGGGAATTTTTCCATGCATGGTGATATGGAGGCCACATGTTAGGTGACGTGGAATACCACGGTGGTAGGTACACAATGGAATGCCATGGTGGTAATGTGGCAGAACATGGTGATAGAGTGGCATACTTGAAAGGTGACATGGGGGAAACGACAGATGGGGCGTCCGACTGAATACCATAAGTGGTATTGAGACTTTTGGATGGTGGTATTGCAAAATGGAAAAAAAGGCTCGAGAGGAATGAGAGGTCGACACACATGTGTTGGATATATTACACACTCACCTAGGTAATTATTTTCCTAAGGTTGATAGTCCAATGTTGATAATGCTTCCTTAGATGAGAATATTCTCTCAAGAGAATATTCCTCTACAAAATAGTGCGCTCCTCTTCAGTTTAGAGTTAGTTACACTCATTAACACTCATTTATATTAGTGGAAGTCACTCATGCATGGAAACCTATTTTTTATCACTAGCATTTTCATGTGTTTCTCTCACTTCCACACATGTGACTATGTTAACTAATGATTGCATGGATCAATTAACTAGGACTAGGTGGCAGTTCACTCTAGTGTCTATATCTCTCTAAATCACTACTATGGCACATTAGTTACTCATGCAACCTATATCTATTGTAAATTATTCACTTTTTGAGTGTGGAATTAGTTAATACAATTATTTCATTCTACTCTCCTCTTCTCTCTCACAAGATTTGTGTGTTCATTTTCTACTAGCTAGGTTCGTTGTGAAAACTTCACATGGTATCAGAGCCTTGATTGCTAGGATAAAGTGAATAAGAATTTATATTTGCAGGTATAGGAGGAATATGAAATTAGAAAAGATGGATTACTCGTGGACAATACTTCTCATTCCTCATAACTACTTCGAGTGGAAGTTAAAAATTTTGCATCAGCTCATATGCAAATGCTTGTACCGAATAACCATGGGAATAGAAGCATAGATTGATTCCTCCGATGAGAAAAATAATTTTCTTAATAGACAAGACATGGTTCTCGTACTTATCTACATGTATATTTTTCTTGAACTACAATATCATGTAGAGGAGGAATCACTCTCAACTCCAAATGAACTATGGACTAGATTGGAGGTTCTATTTGGGAATAAGAAATTTTTTGAAGATTGCATGCAGAAGGTTGACAAGATAGAGCCGACATAAAATACACTGGAAGATCAAGTCTCTTAGATTGAAGATCCTTCTACACAGGTATTTGCACATATTTTTGTTCCATTCATTTTAGATGATGTTTACTCAATTTCATATCTATTTTATGAATCACATGCAGAAGATATCATGCATGCATCTCAAGAGCCACATGCATCTTCACTGAGAATAAACTTGCACATTTACAAGGTCTCCTTGGAGTGAAGGACACAATTTCTTAACAACTTTCTTTCCTTCTTCATTTTTTGATACACTGTACTTTGAGGGGGGACTTTTCCCATGAGGTTTTCCCTCTTTCCTATATTTTTCAGTGTTTCATTCTTATATGTATTGTACAATGGGTACTAACATGGACTTGGTTTCCGTGATCCATTCATCATTTAAACCCTAGTATTGTTCACGGGGGTGTTGGATATATTACACACTCACCTAGGTAGTTATTTTTGTAAGTTTGATAGTCCAGTGTTGAGGGAGCTTCCATAGATGAGAATATTCTCTCTTAAGAATATTTCCCTAAAAATTAAGGTGCCTCCTACAAAATGGGGTGTCTCCCCTCTCTAGTTCAGAGTCAATTACACCTCAGTTAGAATAGTGGAATTCACTCATGCATGGAAACCTCATTTTTATCACCAAAAATTGCATGTCAACCTCGGTTTTATCACCAAGAGTGCGCATATCTCATGCATGTGGCAAAGAGGGTGCATATAGTTTGATTTCATGTGTTTCTCTCACTTCCACATGTGTGACTCAGTTAATTGATGATTGTATGAACCAATTAACTAGGACTAGGTTGTAGATTACTTCTGTTTTTGTCATTGAGTGTCTAGATCTTTCTAGATCATTACTATGGCGCATTAGTTACTTATGTAGCCTATATCTATTGTAAATTATTCACTCTTTGAGTGTGAAATAAAATTATTACAATTCTTTCATTCTAATCCCTTCTCTTCTCTCTCGTAAGATTTGTGTGTTCATTTTCTACTAGATCACTATTATGGCGCATTAGTTACTCATGTAGCCTATATTTATTGTAAAATATTCACTCTTTGAGTGTGGAATTAGTTAATACAATTATTTCATTATACTCTCGTCTCTTCTCTCTCACAAGCTTTGTGTGTTAATTTTCTACTAGCTAGGTTCGTTGTGAAAACTTCAAAGTATGTGGTAGGCAATATGGTGGCATCATGAACTTTGGGTTTCACTAACTCCCCTTCTACTAAAACTCATAATATCATCCACAACCATTGATTAGCCTTCAATCTCCGGTGTTCGATTGAGTGGACGATAATGTCATGCACCAGGAGATAAAGGTGAGGGATGGGACCTACCCATTCCTGCAGCCAATAAATGGGTGGCAGGTGGAAGTCTCGAAAATGAGGCATGACCCCTCTCCCATCTGCGGTTAGATGAGGTGTTAGGTGGGAAATCAAGTATGGTAGTGATCCAGATTATTTTGAGAATGACATGAAGGCAAAAATATAACCGAGATATAACATTGAAATACACCAAAAATATAGAAGAGAACACAAAAATACAGTGAAGCCCAACTTCTATTACTGAATAAGAGAGAAAAACATTGTAGAACATAAACTGGAAAAATGGGGTAGCTTATCTCTAAAAAGAAAGAGATGTTGGCTATGCTTCATTCACAAGAAGATTTATATCAAACTCCATTGCATGCTTAAAGGGCCTTCTTCACCTCAATTATATATGAGAGAATGAGAGGAGAACAATTCCCATGATGCATGTAGGATAAATTGGACTAAGTTTATAAAATTCCATAGGCATGTAAAATACTAGGACTTCCTGGGAGGTCACCCATCCCAATACTAATCTAGCCCGAGTGTGATTAACTACAGAGGTCTAATGGGATCCAGTGCATTAACACTATGTTGTAGGCATGTATATAAGACCATTACATGATGTTTTTAATTAACAAATGAAGATGACATTACATTCCATTCTCCACCAAAAGGGTGAATGTCATGGTTTATCAAAACTGCAGGCTCAAAATGGTGATTCAGTGGAAAAGTTGGATGGCCACCGAGATCCATCTGGATCATTCCTCCCCCCTTAGGAAGAAATGGTCCCCATTGCATCAATTTCCCTTGGGAGACAGGGAGACTTCTGCTAAATATGAAGCTTGGTGTGTTGCTTGCCTTGCTGAAGAAGATGTCATGCTTAGCTTGTTGAAGGATGTCATGAACCTGTTATTGGAGGGGTTGAATCCATTCAACCAATCTACCTACATGATCTACTTGAGTGTGCGAGGACTTTGTCAGTGAAAATGCATCATGAAGAGTATGAAGGGTTCTTTTATAACCTTGCTTGATTGAGGAGTGTGGAGGCATCCTCGTAGGCGCAACAAGAACATCTTGGTACTCTTCTACAATCTTGTCGATCTACTTTTGCTGGATAGAAAGGTCTTGGGTTAAGGCTACAGTGGTTGCAATGTACTTCTGTTCACCTTCTGATCGAATTGTGAAGAGGATAAACTTTGCAGTATGAGAGATTACTTTGTGGCATTGTTTTGGTGGGACAATAGTTGAAACTACCTCTGGTATCTTGTATAACTAACCCCCCAGAGTAACAATGACACTATGGGGTCGAGACTCATAAATAAAATGACGCCTCCACATATATGGTTAGCCTAATAGAACATCATAGACTTCTAGTGGGACAACATCACATAATACCTCATCCTTGAAGGGCTTGATGTTGTAGGACATGCGACATTGTTGGATGACATGAAGATCTTGACCCTGGCGAAGCCACCTGATGTTGTATGGTTGTGGGTGTGGTGTTGTTGGCAAATCCAATTGCTTGAAAACCTCTGCTGAGATGATGTTATTTTGGATTTTTCTATTAACAATAAAATGAAATGGGGTCCCCTTCACCCACATCTGTGAATGGGACAATCTCTCCACTTCCTCATGATCCTCTTCTGGTTGGATTGTTGTAGTTGCGATAGTAGAAGTGGGTTCTGCATCAATGATCTGTCTCCTTTTATCATTTTATGAATTAGGGTCCAAGTCGGGGTTTGAATATTTATCTTTGAGCTTGGACACCAATGACTCTATTGAGCGACATTCATCAGTGTTATGCCAAGGGCTATTGTGGAACTCACACCACTTTCTAGTTTCTTTATTAGACTTCACGTTACCCTTCTTTGCCTGCATCTGGAGCTGGCTCTCTTTAGGTTGTCCTTCCTTGCTCTGTCCTTCATTATGTGAGTTAGAGTTTCCTTTTCCATGCTTCTTCCACTTACTCTGCTGCTTGAATTTTTGCTCAATTTTGACTTCATATCGATAAGTAGCTCCCAATGAGGAGATGTCCAGAAAATCCATCTTTATTTGGATGTACCTATGTAGACCACTGCGGTACTTCAAAACGAGGTGCCACTCGAAGTCTTTGATACCCAACTTTGAGCACAAGGTATGGAAGATGTTGGTGTACTTTGGCACCGTCTGATCTCTTTTCTGACGCAGAGTCATCCTTCTCATGTATTGGTCATCATAGTTTCTGACATGTTAGAACTCCTCCTTTAAGGCATATACAAAGGATGCCCAAGTGGGTGCTCTCCCAAATAGTGTAGATTCATCTATGGTGTACCTCTCCTAGTAACCTTCCCACCAAGCTCTCACATGGGGAAGGGATTTAAGGAGTGCAAAGGTGATCTTTTCACTAACAAAATTTGTTTGGACAGAGTAATAACCTTCTAGCAGATTCAACCATTTTTCTAGAGTATCTGCATCTATCTGGCCTTCAAATAAGGGGATATGAAAATTGACTTGTACCTTGAAGGGTGTCGTACTTGCGAAATGGCTTCTTGTCAAAGATGCCTCAGTTGCCACCATCGGTAGTCTTCGAAGGATATGAGCAAAGTTATCCATCATCTCGTTCCTCTGTCTCATGAGGGATTCCTTGAGAAATGTCTTGAAAGGATATCCTGCTTTGTCATCTCTATTTTATTCCACCATGGGAGGTTGCTTGGGCTGGCGATAACAATGTTTCTCAAGCGAAACTAGCTCGAGATCCAACTCTCTATACCTTGACCTCGTCGGGGAACTTCTTTGAGAAACAACAAGGAACAACCTGCTCTGACACCACTGATCCAGATTATTTTGAGAACGAAATGAAGGAAGAAATATAACCAAGATATAACAATGAAATACACCAAAAATAAAGAAGAGAACAAAAAAAATACAGTGAAACCCAAATTCTATTACTAAAAAAGATAGAAAACCATTGTAGAACACAAATTGGAAAAATGGGGTAGATTGTCTCTAAAAAGAAAGAGATGTTGGCTACACTTCATTCACAAGCTTTACATCACACTCCATTGCATTCTTAAAGGGCCTCCTTCACCTCAATTATATATGAGAGAGTGAGAGGAGAACAATTCCCATGATGCATGTGGGATAAATTGGACTAATTTTATAAAATTCCATAGGCATGTAAAATACTAGGACTTCTTGGGAGGTCACCCATCCTGGTACTACTCTAGCCTGAGCATGCTTAACTACGGAGTTCTAATGGGATCCAATGCATTAATGCTATGTTGTAGGCATGCACATAAGACCACTACATGATGTCTATAATTAAAAAGTGAAGATGACATTACATTCCATTCTCCACCAAAAGGGTGAATGTCGTGGTTTATCAAAACCATAGGCTCAAAATAGTGATTCAGTGGAAAAGTTGAATGGCTGCCAAGATTCATCAGGATCAGGTGGGGCCTGTGATTTATTTTAGTGAAATAAAATAAAGGTAAGGGAAGAAAGAGGAAAGAGAAGAGGAAGGTGATGGAGGCTGATGAGGCAGGGCCAGGGTGCCCAAAAGGATGACATGGAATCACCTAAGGGTGTCATGTGGACCCAATATGCCACATCAACATCCATGTCAGCAAGGATGCCACATAGGAAAGTCTGGAGATAAAATTGTATTTTGGCCATAACAATATTAGAATAAATCAGAAGAATATAATTGTTTTTGTATTTTGTCTGCATTGTTAGGGTCTACAAAAATGCTAAATAGGGCCATTGGCTGATTATGCACCATTTTTCCAAAAAATGCAAATTAGAGGATTTTGAAGAGTAGGGTCATGTTCAATGGTAAGGGAAATTTCAATGATGATATTTTTATAGTGTGCCATAAAAGAAGACACAAAAATAACGAGTGATGGGATTGACCAAATTCCAAGGAGGTTGGACTGGACATGCCAAAATAGGGAAAATCCATTATTCCAGACCACTTTTTGGGGATTTTTGGGATTTTCAGAGGAAAAGAGACCCCCCATGACAAATTTAGAAAATTACCTTTACTCAAAATTTCATGTACTCATCAATATATATAACATTTCCTTAGTGATTGTTTTCCATAAATTCTCAAATTGGGAGATAAAAATTCCAAGTCTGGAAAAGGGGTGAAAAAGGACAAAGTTGTCATTTCCAAATTGCTGCAGATTTTGACTGGAGCATCAGATCGACAATACGAGAGTTATCATAAACTCACTGTCATTAGTAATATCAATGAATCATATGAATTTTTCTTTGGTTCATGACATATTTACCTCTGCAAGTGACATAAATTGGTGTCTAAGATTTAATTATACCAGGGAGAAAGGTGCACAAAAGGGGTAAATTGACAAGATTCATAATACTATAACTTTCTATTCAAAGCTCAAAATTGAGCAAGGAAGTATCCATTGGAAGTATATTGGATAGAAGAATCCAAAAATGTTACCATAATTGTGATTTGATCTGAAAAATTCATAAGTAATTAGAAGGAAGATCACTGGTGGCCTTAAAAGAACAGAAAATTATGCATAATTTTCCAGAATTGCAAAATTATTTTTGTCTAACCAATTTTGTTGGATGCACATTTCATATAATTAAGGGTATAGATAAAATATAGTGGATTTATAATGAGGACCAAAAACATGGAGGATGCATAGAGAGCTTACATCCATAAGGAGGAAGTCAAAGGGTTGTATGTCAACTTGCGTAATGCAAAGACTGGGTCAAATGGGCAT